>JAGGCT020004139.1:1176890-1180039 GCA_017654935.2 Phymorhynchus buccinoides
TTAGCTTACGTTCTTTGAGTTTCGCTCTCTTTTCAATATAAGGGTGTTTCTTCCCCCCTTTACTTGCTCTTTACTTACATTAAATTTTTTTTTACTTCTTTCCGATCTTGCTTTCTTATTATTAATTTCTTTTCGTTCTTTTCTCTTTCTTCTCTTTCTTTTACTTTCTTTACTTTTTTCTTTTCTTACTTAGCCTAGACTCCATTTTCTCTTCTTTTACTTCTGCTTCTTATCTCTCTTTCTCTGCACTTTTTCTTTGTTTGGTGTGGTATCTTTACCTCCTTGCTGCCCTGGTTGTTTTTTTCTTTTCTTGTCTTTTATACTTCTATACTTCCTAACCTAACGCATTTCTACTTATTCACACTCTTCTCTTCTTCTTCTCTGACTTTAAAAAACTGTTCATATTACTAAACTTCGTCCTTTTAATTTCTTCTCTCTCCTTCTTGGCTCTTTTTTTGTTCTTGATTTGTTCCGTCCACTCTGGTGACCTTTCCTTCCTCTCGTTATCCGACTTTTCTTTCGTTCGCCCTCCTCTCTTCCTTTATCGGTCTCTCTCTTCTTGAACGCCTATAAATCTCGATCATTTTAAAATCTTTAACTTTCCTCTTAAACTTCTCTCATCTTACCTTTTTTAGCACGTTCTTTGCTTCTTTCTACTTCCTTCTTGCTATTTCTTTTTCTTCTGATTTACCTAGTCTTTCTTTTATCTAGTTCTATTAAATGCGTGGTCTTCTCTTTTTCTTTTTTTCTTTTTTAAACCCATACTTCTTATTCTTGTCAAGTCATGTTTTCTTGCTTTCATTTCTAAATAGATTAAGGCAGACTTCTTCCTTGAAAGAAACGACACGGTCTATACAATAAATAAACATACTAAACTCTATTCTTTCTTCTTTCTATCGACCACTTTCCTTCTAAATCTTTACTCTCGCTTGCTATTCTTCACCTCTTTTCTTCTTACTCTCTTCGCATATTCTATAGTTATATTCTTATATCTTTCCTTCTTCTTTCTGATCTTAGACTTCGAACCTTAGTTCTTGGTCTTCTTCGTCTCTTTCTTACTTTTCTTTACTTTTTTACTTCTCTATTATCTTTTCTATCTATGGCTTTCTTCTTTCTTTGTACTCTCGGTATCTTTTGGTATGGCCTGTGTGTATCACCTTACTTTCTTCTTTTCTTCACTGTGCTTTCGTTATATAAATTCCTTATCTTACTACTCTTTCTTTGCATTCTTTTCGCTTTCTATATTTCTTCTCTCTTTTCTTTTGTCATTCAATATTTCCCTTTTTTCTTATCCTACCTTTATTTGTTCACGTTATGATTTATTTAGTGATTGGTCATATTGATGTGTAATTATTATTGGTTGTTTGTACTTAGTTGGTTAGGGAAAGAAATATTGTAGGATTTTTAGTTTATGTGTTTGTTATTTTCACTCATAAAAATGATGTTCATAATAATTGAAATTTTATTTTGTCTAAAGATAACTTACTTGTGATTTATTGGTTATTATATTTAACTTATTTACTTTATTTATTTATTCTTTAAAAAAAAAAAACTGTCACTAACTTCTTCATTTTTCAAGTAATTTTTTATTATTTTACTTTACATTTCACTTCACATTTGCATGTATTTATTATGTGTTACACTCTTGTATTTTTACAGTATTGTATTTACTTTATGATTAACTCATTTTATATTTCATTATTTTATTTATTCATTTATATTACTTTACATATTTTTTTTCTTCCATATGTTAGTTCTTTATTTTAAGTTGACTCTTCATTACTAGTTTCATAATGATTTTATTATTGTTTATTTTAAAATAAAACGTTTTTATTTATTCTTACATTTTCTTTTATTCTTATTTATTTTATTATATTTATTCTAATGTGCACTTTCTGCCTTTGTTCTTTTTTTTAACTTTGCTTTCTTCCTTCTTAACTCTTGTCCTTTCTTTTCCAACTCTTCTCGTCCTCTTCTTCTTTACTTTCTTTCATCTCTGTTCTTTTCGCTTTCTCTTATCTTTCCTTACCCGTTACACTTCTATTATTCTCTTTCTTTTTGGCGTTTATACTGTCGTTTCGTTCTCTCGATTTCTCTTATTCTTATCTTTCTGTCGGACGCTCTCTCTCACTATCTATTCCTTCTTCTTGGCTGAGTTTTCTGGAAGGGTTCTTCTTTCTTCACATCACCGTTGTGGCTTTTTTTTGACGTCAGATTTTATTTAGTATTTTCCTTTGTTGTTCTTCACACTATGTCTTCCTTACTTATGTGCATTTCTTTGCAGATCCTTCTTTACTTTTCTTTGGATATTTGCTGTTTTATTTTCTGTCTTGCTACTCCTCTTTCTTTTTTGGCCTTCAGCTTTTTTGACTCTTTTCTCTTCCTTCTTTTTCTCATCCCCTTTTCTGGGTTCTTTGTTTCTATTTTTCTCCTTTGTCTTTTTTCTGCTTTCTCTTTCACCCTTGTTTTCACCTGTTTTTCTTTTTTTTCTGTTTTTCTGGTTTCTTTTACTTATATCTTTGGTTTTTGCTCGTTTCGCTTCTTTCTTTTGTATTATTTGGCGTTTTTTCTTCTTACTCTTAGTTTTCTTTTTCCTCATTCTCTCTTGCTTTCTTTCTCTTTTTGCTTTTCTACTCTCTTATTCTTTTTTCTTTACTCTTTCTACTCTTTCTTTGGCTTTTTCTTTCTTTTCTTTTTTCTGTCTTCTTTATTCTTTAGCTTTCTCTTAAGGTTCCCTTTTTGTGGCTTTACCTACACTGTCCTCTTTCTTCGTTTTCCTCCTTTTTGCTTCCACTTTTCTTATACTTTACTCTCTACCTTAATTTCGCTCTTACCTTCTTTTTACTCTTCTTTTCTTCTTTCTTCTTCTTCTTCTTCTTCTCCTTTCTTCTTTCTTCTTTCAAGCTTAGCCTTTTTTCTTAATTGTCTTACTTCTTCTTTCTTCTTTTCCTTTCTTTTTTTGGTTATTCTTTTGTTTCTGTTTTCCTAGCTTTCTCTTTCTTCTTCATCTTTCTGTGTATCTTCTTTTCTTTTGCTTCTTTTTCTTGATTCATTCTTGTTGCTTTGATTTTCTTCCTTGTCTTGTGTTGTAATTGTCTCTTTGCCTCTTTACTCATTTCTTTCTTTGATTCTTCCCTTTTGACCTCTTT
>JAGGCT020004139.1:1180539-1223869 GCA_017654935.2 Phymorhynchus buccinoides
ACATGTTCGGTTGTGTGTCTGTGTGTGTGTATGTGTGTGTGTAAGTTGCGTCCGTGGCCCCGACCTTTACCTTGAACTCAAGTCCTTAACGGTATGGTCTTTTCTCTAACTATAATAAGGCGTTAGAGGTTAAAGTTAGCAGGATACTTGATTTTGACGTGAGGCCTTCAAGGTCAGACGTATCAAAGCTAGTCGATACATTGATAAAGAACAAAATAAAGATAATCATAATTGTTGCAGAGATCTACTGTTTGTTGCAACCTTTAACCTTAACTCACTCACACTCTTCAATATCACTAGAATAGACTCACTTTGCCGCACTGCCACTTTAAACGTTGTCATTATTCCTCAAAAAACATAAGATGTTAGAGGGTTAAAGATATAGCAGGATACTTGATTTTGACGTATCCTTTACAGTCATGGTGCGATCAAGGCAGTCAATACATCGGTAGGAACAAAATATGAGAAAATCATTTGTTGCAGAGCATTACGTACTGTTTGTGTTGTACCGAGTAGGAGATTACATACTGGAAAGAGGATCTCCCATTAGTATAGTACAAAAATGCTCTTTAAAAAGAGAACACAGGAGACTGCAGGTGGGTACAAATAGGTACATTTTAAAACTTCGAGTCAACTTATATTTTCTGTAACAAATGATGTACCAGAGTGTGTGTGTTGACGGCCCGGTGTTTAGCTTTATTTGCGCCTTTGAGTAACAGTTGTTCGTGTTCATCTGCACATCATCTCATACTCTAGCGCATAACTTTAGCCTACTGCACTTCCGCAACAAGGCCTAGGCTTAGAGTCCATGCCTTAACCTCATAATCAAGACGACGTACATTACATTTAGCCGTCACATTGACTTTCAGTCTTTGAAAAAAAAATAATACGGAAAATCCATGGTATCGTCAAAAAAAAAAAAAAAAAATATTTTTTTTTTTTTGTTTTTTTTTTTTTTTTTATTTTGTTTTTTTTTTTTATTTGTGATTTCACTCCTTCGACGTACGAATCATTATTTTAGGCCTATACGATTGATCACCTGAGCAAGACTGTACAGGGAATATCAACATGGATAAGCTTGCTGGCTGATGACCATTTATCCTTTGCTTTAGTGGCAGAGGGGAGGGGGGGGTGGAATTAACGAAACGAAAATAAATGTGATTAGGACGTGCAAGTGAATATAGAAATAATCTTACGCAAATGTAGAGGGGTAGAAGGCTGTGGAAGAAGGGTGATAAAGGTTGTTCCCAATCTACGATCGATGAGCGTCGCGAAGTGCTTCTAGTTTAAAAAAAGCAGTAACGAGAGGATCACGCAACGTAATCAATTTATTAATTTTCTAAGAGTGAAGAGGCACAGAGTGCAAAAGACACTAGGCCCTACTTAATTTGGCCGTTATAGCAACCCCACCATTGACATCCAGTAAGAAGAGGTGGGTTGGGGGGGATGGATTGGTCCTATTTTTTATTTGAAACTTGGTCAAATATGCGTTTCAAATTTTACTTGTTTGCCAAAAATAAAATAGGAGCTCACTTAGTTACATGCGCATACATATAATTTGAGAAATGTTATAAATAAAAGGGTAGGGGTTCATAGAAATTAATTTTAATTTACACATGTAAAATAAAATTAATTCTGTTTTCAGATGGCCAAGTGTCTACATAAACAGTATTCTCTCTCATAGCAAAAGGCATGAAGGATTCCCATGCCTGCTATAGTAAAAAATCAGACGTGAGCCCTTTCAGGCTTTGCCTTCTTGTTTAATATGTGGTACAGATATTAACATGGTGACTGTCAGCCTGACATGATGCCTTTTTGTCGTGCGGGCGTATCTGATTTGGTTTCTCTCTCTCGCAGGCCCTGAGGGCTTCCACTGCAGGCCAAGGGTTGAGTGAGATCAGTGCGGAGGAACGTCAGGCTGGCAGCCAGTGAGAGAAGTACTCCTCCTCCCATGGCCAAGTCTCTCCAATGTGACGAGTAGCAGTGGCGTTTTCTTTCTGTGTTGGAGAGATCTGAAGATCTCACCTGCCTAACTCTTCTGTTGGGGAACTTGAACCTTGAAGGAACATTCGTTTTGTGATTTGATAACGCATTAACCCTTTTCAATTCACCGCCAATGTCGCCTTTTGTACCACAATAGTTTAACCGACCCGACTGTCACTAACATCAGGGCCTGTTATCTTGAAGACCGTAATTTTCGTAATATTTGGGAGGTAGGATAGGCCTTATGTTATCATGTCACAAGAGGAAACCGCAAATATTGGCCAGATATATTTTTTAAAGTTAAATGGTATTATTTTTTGCTTTGAAAATGGCTGTGCGCGAAAGGGTTTGAAATTGTTGTGGTGGCGTGTGAAAAGACTTGAGGTACTGTGTGCTAACTCGTCTGTTGTTGCTTGTGTTTGTCGTACCGTGGCTTGACTAACTCCAGGGATCATCCCAACAGCCGAGAGCACTTGAACAGCATCCTAGGTACAAGATGGCACCGTAGCCTAGGATGGAGAAACATTATGTGTGGTTGACCATTTTTGATTCTCCCCACCACGGGGTCATGCCACGACTCCGACTTTGGAGGATTTTGTTATGCGAGAGCTTGCCAGAGCTAAAGACAATCACCACACTTAACTATGGCAAGCTTAACCAACATTTGGATGTCCTTAGGTTTTCTAAGCCTATGTCATTTTGGGTTGTCTGGTGACCCATGTATCCTTAAGCAAGGAAAGCTTCTACTCATTCTGGTGTGTTGGTTCTACTTGTCATGTATATATATTATAGCTTGTGATGAGCGTGTAAACACGTCAAATGAAGTATTCAAAAAACACCTGGCACGCACACGCCACAGTCGCGCACCATAGCGATGCAAATTGTGCATGCATGCACACACACGCCAGCGGAAACGACAGCAGCTGCTCAAGACAATCGCGATCAACTTTTTGCTAAATCACTCTTGTTTTTTTTAACAACGTAGTGGTCGAAGAACGATATCAGCGACGCCACAACTCGACACAATGCACGCATGCACGCACACGACACACCCACAGGACTCAACCAAAGACAATCACATCAAATCTTTTGCTAACTAAATCAACACTTTCTTTTGCTACGTTGGGTCAAAGCATTTAAAGGCAGCGACAGTTTTTGAGTGCCTAAGGCCGGGTTGACATTAACGCGTAAGTCTGTATGGAAAAACACCTAAATAAGTGGGAAGAAAGCAGGATAACAGTTTATCTCAGATAGGGAAATTCGACCCATGCGCATGTCTTTTCCCTTGTGTGTTTCACTTATTTATGGTCGTGTGCGCCATGGTATAATCCGCAGAAATAGTGTGGTACGACGGACCCTTAGAATGACGTGGCTGGACGTACCGTTGGTTTGCTGGCCCGTGGCCGATGACATGTGTGTAAATGGAAAAAAGCGTGTTGAGAGCTAGTTGGATGCACAGCGAACGCTGCTCGCGGACACAAGACACCGCTTTCTCTTAGTGGCGTGTGGAGGAGATGCGAAGCGCTTCTCACACGAGGAAGAAGAAGGACGGCACAGAAGGAAAGGTACAGTCATCATATCTTGTAATAGCATGTATATAGGCGGGCAACAATCAGTGTAAATCATTGTAACACTCCCTTAAATACCTTAAAAAAATCATCCAAATGAGGTGTTATAAGCGGGTATGTCCTTATAAGAGAGGTCATTTTAAGAAAAGACTTACAAAGAGGGCAATGTTTCAGAGAAGTAGTCTTATATGGAGGGAGTGTCTTATAATGGGAGGTCTTATAAGGGAGGTTCCACTGTAATAAAATAATAATAATTAGCATTTATAGTGCCTAATCTTAAAAAAGCCCTAAGCGCTTACAATAATAAATGAGATTAACCAGCAAGCAATATAACCAATAACGACAAAAATGTATTATAATACACACACACACACGCACTCACTAAAGACAGATGCAACGCATGCAACTAAAGACAGACAACGCACACGCGCTAAACAAACACAGACACCACATTCACACACACACACATACACACAACATCGACCTTGGTCAGTACTTGGATGGTTGACCGGTATGGTTCAAATCCTGGCTTTGAGTCGTTTTTTCGGGGGGGGGGGGCAATTGGTGACAGCAGAGGGCACCCAGAGTCATGACCTGGTGCCCAGGCCCCCTTATAGGCCTCGGTACACGGTACCGGTACTGCAGAAATCCCACGCGCAATCCCGCAAATAAGTAAAAAGACGTAGGTAAATATGATAAAAGCACTTCAGCAGGGGGGCATGTGGGTATGCTGAAGCCTGAATTCAGGCAATTGGATGCTCGCTTCAGGCAGCTGAGTGCCTGAAGACAGGGGCTCTCTTTCAAAGATAAACCGACCCACCACGATTCAATCGCTTGGTGTTTTTTTCTGTAGTCTGTGACCCTATAACATGCCCCAACTTGAAATTGAGGCTGCTCTTAAAATGATGTTTCGTGTTTCAATTTGGGTGGCATTTGTATGGGAGTCAGACTACTTCTAGATCAAAAACTAAAATTTTCTTACCAGCTATAAGAGGAAAAACCCATGATTTTTGACACGTGATTCTCACTGTGGTTCTTGTAACACAATAGGACATTCTTTTGTACCATTGGTTTCGGCAAGAAGTATCAAGGCGACATTTTGGTCACCTGCATGCCACCCATGACACTTTTGTAGTATTATCCCTGCGTCTAGTGTATCCCCCCCCCCCCCCCCATTCTTTCTTTATACTTAATGGGTATTCCCGTGAGATAACGATTTTTTGATGGGGTTTTTTGGTGGGGGTGCAGGCTGATGAGAAGATGAAAACGAATCGAGCCTGGAGAAAGAAGAGCACGAGAAGAGGAGCAGCTAGAGCGAGAGAAATGTCGCCGCTCCACCAGGCAAAGACACGGTACACCTGCTGTACATCACAAGTAAGTTCTTAAGCCCAATGACTCCGCAACCATTTCAAGAACCGTGAATACGATCCACAGTTCCCGAAGATGGGAATTGAACTCGTCTGAACGTCACCCAATCTTTTCAAAATTAAAAAAATCACCCAGAATAAAGTCTAACTGCCCATTTCATTTCTGAAAGATGCATAATATTTGAATGGCAATGTTAATATTCTTATTCCACAGCTAACACACTGTCACACAACAAACCATGAATTATGTGATACAAAAATCCGTAATGGCGCTCCGAGCATCAATGGGGGGCGACACCGAGTAACAATACTGCCACGTCACGTGGAAGAAGGAAAACACATTTTTGTAGGGTCTTTTCGAAAAATCCGTTCAAAAAAGACTAGTGGTGCCTGTTCCACTTGGCTGTAAGAGCCAAAAAGGACCAGCGGACTGTGAGGTAAAGTGAAAACTAACTTTTATATTGCATTGTGGTAGGGAGAAAGTGAAAGTGACGTACTGACCTGGCGTTCAGCGGCGCAATCGGCGCATACGGGCTGCATGAGTTCGAACAAAAGTTCGGGGTCGATTGTGTCGTCTGTGTGTCCTAGGAGAGTGGTTAACGTGCATCGCGATCGCAATGAGTGTTGATCTTGCGTTAGACAAAAAGCACAAATCACGTCCAGGGGCAACATAAACACACAGCACAACAAACGTACAATAAGACACCAGAGAATGAGGAGTTTACGGGTTTTTTTACTTCAGTTTTAGTGCGTGAGGGAAGTGTAGAGGTTGTTTTGATTTTGTATAATAGACTTTAGATATAGAAAAAGCTCTCTGTGCAGACAATTAGTTTTACCCCACTTCAACCAATACAGTCCAGCAAAGTCAGAGGCAAAAGTGTGGTACTATAGGGAGCGAAGCGGTTTAGAATGACCAAAGTGTGGTGTGCACACAGATTTATACTTCGCTTAAACCAAATTCATCAATTTAGAGCTTTGTATTTAATTCCCGGACATAATATGGTTGTGAACGAACTTGAATGATCTTAGAAGATAGGTTTGGGGTAACAGTATGGTGGATATCATTTACAATTAATTTTTAAAATCAAAATTGGGTCAATGAACTTTTTTGTTATGAGCTGTTCACAGACCAGAAACCAACCAACCAACAGGCAGTATGATTTTAAGACTGCCTCCACCGTAACATCTGTCAGAGTGCTTGCTACTATTGTGAAAGGCTTTTATGTAGTTTGGCTGAGGAAGGTTCAGATCTGGATTTGAAATTCCTCCACCGAGGCTGGTGATATGCCTCAGGTGGAAGAGACATTCCACTCACTACACAAGCCCTGGAAAGTAATGAGTAGCTCCTGTAATAAGTATCTGGTTAAGATCAGCCTAGAATTATTCATAAAACTGAGTGACGTGTAAAAGCCAGTATATGGTTGTGGATATTGAGGTGCGGATCCGGCGTAAATCGAGGAGGGGGGGGGGGGGGGGGGGTGAACGTTAAACGTGGCGTGGGTCTGCCTCATTTATGCGAGATGGGAAAAAACATACCCCTCTCGCAAAAAACCTTGCAGCGCGCCAGAGTTGGTGGTCTTGTACATTCAGTTCACAAACATTGTCGTTGCGTATAGAAAAGTCTGGATCGTTATTGATTGTGTGTTCCGCCGGTGGGGATGCTGCCGGGGGGGGGGGTTGGTGGGGGTGTCTTCTATACTTTTTCTTCTTGGGTGTGTGCTATGCACGTGGGGGGGGCCGGTTCCCGGGGCCATGCGGCCGATAAAGGGGTAAGTTTATGGTATTGGGTGTCCGTGTTCAGTTGGCACTGGTCTCCCCCGCTGCGTACGTGCCGACACAGTTCCGTTTACACAGATAGAGATCTTTCTGTATGTGAACTTGTACACTTCTCATCTTTGACTCTGCCTATTATTCCCGCTTTGCATTACTTTCCGTCTGCTATAACGCACTTTGCTATCTTACTGGTCCATTCTCGCGCACCTCGTTTATTTTTTCTATCGTCGAATTCTTACAAAGATTTTCGTGTCAGCCGAGTCGGACAATGCTGGCCTAACTCATTCTTTGTTGGAGCGCATGCAGGCCAGCATGACGCATCTACACTGATATATGACAGGAAATTGTTTGAGCGAACGAAGAAGAAGAAGAGAAGAAGAAGAAGAAGAAGAAGAATTGCTTTTGTTGCCCAGGCTGGAGGAGGCTGAGATGAGGAAGCTTGCGGAAGAACGCAGGAGAGAAAAAAATGAAGAAAAGATGGCGAGGTAAGTCTATTTTTTATTTTTTTTTAAGAAGGAAAGTTGAAGCCTGTTAACTCCCATTTGGAGGATGATGACTGTCAATTTCATCAGTTTTAGCCCTTTCACTGCTAAACAACAGTGGCATATTTGCACCACAATGATTTAACACCTATGTCACTAAAAGGCGTCAAATCAGGGTCTGTTATCCGAAGACGATATTTTTCTTACTTTTGGGAGGTAAGGATAATGCCTTACTTTAAATATGTCACAGAGAAATCCCCAATATTACATACAGATTTTGTTCTCTACCCAGGTAAATTTTAATGGAAATTTTTTGTTCTGAAAAATGGCTGGCAGTGAAAGGGTTACAAAATATCTGTTGTTTGTTGACATTATTTTGATCAACTGTCATTTATTTCAGTTTGTAATGTTCTTTTTTGTTCTTTTAAACCAGTTTTCATTTCTATGTTATTTTGATCATTTCCTAACCTCATCAGCAGTGTTATGAAATTTTGATGAACTTACTTGTTTGACATTTTATCAATGAAAAGGATGTATTCATTTTTAACTCTTCTAGTGCCATGTATTTTTGGACGTTCCTGGTTGTCTCATTGCATCTCAACCGACAAGAGGGGGTGGGGTGGTGGGGTAACTATTTTTTCGAGTGCGGCACAAGCTTTGTACGGTTAAAATTGTAACCCCCCCCAAAAAAAAATCATTGACTATAAGCTCATGAAAATAGAACAACACAAGGCAGGCCGCATTGGGCAGTGAATGACTGTGCATGTGGTGGGAGTGAAGAGTTTTTGATGTACTAGCCCATGGTGGCTAGAAGAGTTAATGAGGCTTTATAGCGAAGCAATATCTGCCCCTGTCTCGTGCACTGAAATGCGTGCGTTCCGACCTACATAAGATTATTGACTGTCACAAAGTCGTAGGTACATAGCGACGGAAAATTATCTGGCACCTGACACGTCACGAGGTAGCATGTTCGATTCAGTCCTAAAAAGGTTTTTATGTGTCTTTCGTAGTATAGGTGAGACCTCCCTTTCTAAGACCTTCCAAAAATCATCCCGGAATGATGTCTTAATAGGGAAGGTAATTTTGATACTTACATTTGCAAAGAATGACAATGACTCAAGAGAAGTAGGTCTTACGTGGGATGGAGTCTTATAATGGGAAGCCTAATAAGTGAGGCAATTTTTAATACTTACAAATAAGGGCAATGTCTCAAGAGAAGTAGGTTTTATGTGGGAGGGATTCTTATAATGGGATGTCTTATAGGGGAGGATATTTTAATACTTATCAAAGAAGGAAAATGTCTCGGAAGAACGTAGGTCTTATGTGTGGGAGAGAGTCTTATAATCGAGTAGGTCTTATAAGGGAGAGTACCATTGTATAAAGAAATAGTATAAAGCCTCATTGTTTTGACATTCTTTTGATCAAGTCAGTCGTGGTTTGTTGAATGTTATTTTTTTCTATGAACTTTTTAAAGCTGTACGCATTTCATTTGTCACCTAATTGGTTTGTTTTGTGATCTGTAGACAGAGAGTTAAGGAGGAGATTGAGAGAGACAAAGCTGAACGAGCTGCCAAGGTAAACAATGAGTGTGTGTGTGTATGTGGGGTTGCATGTATGTGTGTGCATGCGTATATGTATGTGTGTGTACATGTGTGTAGCGCAACAGCGCATTGTGTATGCAATTGAGCATCCACACTTATTCTTGCGCGTATACGATTGACAATAATTTTTCGAACGACAGACAAAGCCCTATTTTACGACCCTCTGTTAAGCGAGCACCTCTCATTTGAGACCGTATTTGTTGGCACTGATGCATTTTACTACAATGTATGTAAACAACCTCTCTTAAAACGACTTCCTCTAAAAACGCGACTTACTACCGCCATTTTTTGTTGTTTTTTATGACTGTTGCTGTTGTCTGCATAGACTTTGAGCAAATGGAAGCAACCACGGTCAAGGGCCTGAAAAGCGGAGTCGCTTCCCTTGTTGTAGAAAATATGGCGGAGAGCGTAGGAAAAGCACGAAAACCACTGACTTTGAAAAAGAAAACCACTGACTTTGGACGAGAGTTGAGGTGATTAAAAGAAGTCGGCAAAGTGAAACTGTAAAATATCGATTGCACAATCCTATGGATTTGGAAAGACCCAAATCCAGTTTTAATATTTCATTGTATGTGTGCATGAAGAAGATAGTATGAACTGTGCTGAACTTTTTCTTTCTATTGCTGCCAGTGAAACGGTCCGTCATAGAACTACCCCTTCAATTTAATGACCGAGTCTTTTTTCCGGCGCAGTTTGGAATTCTTAAAATAGATTTTTGAGTACTGTAATAAGGCGATTATTCAATTTTCCAACTAGAGTGAGACCCCTGTCGCGTTATAATAGTTACTGACTGCTGAAATAGTAATAAAATATAAATACCAAAATCGTGCAGTGGGTGGGGGGGGTGTGTAAATTTGGGGGATGAGCCTTAATAGTCTAAAAAAATACAGTACCTAGCTGCCAACCAGTCAAAATTATCCGGGATTTTTCCTTTTACCAGCCGCGATTCCACGATTATGACAAATAAAATTCTGCATTCCGAAATCGCACGGAAGAAAGAAGAAGTCAAATCCACGTGGAAACATCCACATGCATTTGCTGTTTCCACAGCCATTGTCCAAATGCCAATCCAACAGTTTATTATCCAACACACACATAATCTGCGCATGTGCGGTAAGCTTCTCTGGCTGTGTGCAACAATGTTGTCAACAAAAACGGCGAAGTTGCGTCAATGTTAACCGAAGTTTGTTCCTTCGGTATAGAGAGAAGGAAAAAAAAGAATTTCCTTTTCAACGGTGTGAGCGCCACAAACTCAGGGGGGGTGGGGGGACAGGGAGAGGCAACTTCGATATTTCTTACTGGGCATCTAAAAATAACTGCACATTTTGCATGTCCCACACATATTTACATGCATGTACATATGTACATTATATTTTAAAATTTTATTCAGTTATCTATCATCATCATTATTATTGCTGTTGTTGATGTTATAGTGATTGTCTACTAAACTGTTTCAATGAGCACATTGATCCACTTGCACCACATGTCTGCACACATGCGTGCATACACACACACACACAGTCTCACTCTAGCGTCACATGGTATGAATGTGTCAATACACCAGATCACACAGAAATCCAGACATTTTTGTATCAAACAACACCGCTTAAGGCTCTTGGAAATGTCCATCCATCTTAGTTTGTCATAAAAGGATGATGAGAGAGAGAGCGAAAAAGAATAATTCCGTGATTGTATTTTGTATTTATTTTATGTGAGTTGTACACTGTGGAATACGATTTTGTCCATGTGCGTTCAGGACTAGCCGTTGTGCACGGGGATAACTCGGAGACAGAAGGGGTGAATTATGTCCCTGGAAACCGTTAAATGTGGGCCGCCTGTCTTCCTGGAACCTACTTTTCTGGAAATCTAGAACTAGAACATCAAAATTTTGGCGGTAGAGCAGTGCGCTTAATGTAAAGACAAACGAACAGAACCTGTTATTGGTTTCAGGAAAAGGTCGCGGGTACATAGCTCGGATTCACCGACTATATCAAATGAAATTGTTGAACAGCCGATTGATGCCTACAAATATCTTGGTGTGACTATAGGATATACAACCCCTTCTCTTGGTGTGAACATTCTCAGCGCTCTTTTACAGAAAACCTCAACAGTGCGTATCCATGTCATCTGTGCTGTCGCGTGTACTAAAATACGAGATCTTTTTTAGACTGCTCGACGATACTTGTGCTGTGTCGTCGTGGTTCAAAGTGTGATAGTTATTCTCTCATAGGTCATATACTGTAGTGTCTTTATATCCGTTGGTGCACATGTGTGTTAGGAGGGCTCACATTTCAAAACTGAGGCAAGGTCGACTAGATAAAGTTTTTTACGTACAAGACAAGCGGCGGGTGGGCTCGGGGGGCAAAAAACAAACTCCTTTGCTACGACATGTACACAGAAAACTGACTGACAAACTGAGGATGATCATGACTGACGAGACACACCCCTTACATGACAACATTGACAGCAGACGACCGGACAGAAGCGACAGACTGCGAGCCCCCACGTGCAAGAACATCAAGGCACTTAAACTCTTTCATTCCCTCTGCCATCCGTCTGTATAATTCGAATGTATGCCAGCTGTCTTAGCGTTTACATGGGGGGGATGTGCCGCGCGTGTGCGCGCGCGCGCGGCCGCGCTCGAGTGTGTTTGTGTGTATAAACCGACTTCGGTGCTATGCTTTGTTGCTGATGTTGTTTTTAATTTGTGATACTTATGTATATATTATATTAATTGATTTATATTGTTTATTAATTTGTGGTGAAGTTTAACGTGGTGACAGCCCTGGCATGGCCTTGTAATCTTAATATTAATCTTAATTGGTTAATCTATTTTAGGTAAATATTAGTAGTTTTTTATGAGTGTACGTTCTTCATGTTTTTCACATAATTCTAATCAAATTCCTCTCCCTCTTTTTTTTAATTCCTTGATGATGTTATATGCATTTTATTGTCTTAACTGTGGTGTTTCGATTTATGTAATCTGAATGTTTTTAGTATTGTTTATCGAGCCTGTGATCGTACAATTTAATTTCCACACAAGGATGAATAAAGTTGTATTGAATTGAATTGAATTGAAGTGGTTCTTGTGATGGCTAACCTTCATATTAAACACAGGAACACCCAGAGCAACAAGCACTGTTGAAACTTTCTTTCTGTTAGGTTACTGAACACCCAAAAGATCTTGAATTAGAAGCTTGTTGGCATCAAAAAGCAACAAAAAGACTAACGTGTTTTTCGGCTCATTTGGCGCTGCTGTGTATAAGGCGAATAGGGCAATTTTCAAGAAAAATCTGAAAAATTTAAAGTAAAAGGCGCCCTCGTTTATTTGTCTGAAAGTCAAACTTTGAAGCCCGCACGCGTCATGTAAACGCTTACCGCCCGCCATTACTGCTGTCATAATGCGCATAGTCTGGGCTCCCTCTTCAGTTCAAATAATTGAGACTTCCTTACTTTATCATGACTATCCGGGTTGTTGTGTTTGGACTTTTCTTTGCGAAAAAATGGTAGAATTGTGGCTTTTTAAGCTCTACAACGATGCTTTTTATATCGAATGAAGGGTTAATGGCGTCTGTTGGACGGTATCTCGGTTAGATAATAGGGATTTTGAAGCATTTTAACGTGAGTATTCGTGTATCGGCGACTCATTACCACTTTCGATGTTGTGACTCACAGTTTACTGTACCGAGTACGGCAATCGTTGATTCTCTTCTCACGATTTTGTTCACTAAAATAGGGCGCCCTCGTTTATTATGCGCTATAGGTTGCACAATTGGTGGAAAAAATATTGCTTTATAGTCCTGAAAATTACGCTATGGTCCCAAAATCTCCAGTCCGAGGAAAATTTGCTAGATCAACGAAAATACATTCCAATTGATGCTAGATAATCGTGCTTGTTTGTCCTGCTGAATGGATCGGTCGTCGTTCCTACTTGTTTTAAGCACTTTTGTCTCTGGAAACTGGACAAACTGGGGTAGGCTAGCCCTGCGCGTTTGTAAGCAATGGACAATTTGTCTGAAAAACACAACCTTATGACCTATTGATCATTCTCTCCTTTTCCCCAGTTTTGCCAAGTTCGGGGTGTCCCAGCCACATGACAGGAGGACCAGCAGCAGTTAGCGTGCCACCTCTCAAGGAGCCTCCGGCCTCCGCCATCCAAGGCCTCCCACTGCCGACTCCCTCGCAGCCAAGAAAGACTACGACGAGAATGCCAGGCTGCAGGTGAAACTTGCACACCTGTTCACTCTGCTCTTTTCGAGTAGTATTCTACATCAATTTTGGACCTCTACTACTCGTCAAAACTGAAATACGGTGGAAGTCCTCCCGTATAAGACTTTCAAAAATCATCCCAAATAAGTTCTTATAAGGGAGGCTGTTTTAATAACAGAGGTAATTTTAATACAGTTAAACCTCCCTTATAATACATCCCATTATGAGACTCCCTCCCATATAATACATACTACTCTGAGACAATGTCCTCCTTTGTAAGTATTAATTTCCCTCCTCTACTATTAGCTACTGAGTTTTCATGGGTGGGGGTTTGTGGATCGATATTATGTGTACGAGTCTTATAATATCTTTTCCAGTTACAGGAGATATCCCCAATACTGCAGAATTATATTGTTCTCAGAGAACCAGGTACCCCGCCAGGGGTGGGGTATCGCCAATCTCCTACTGCATCAGGGGCTTTACCGTTGTTTCGTGGTTGGGTTGAAAGTGGTTTATAATGGGGGTGTTCCAATCAAACAGTAATTCTGTTGAATTCTTGTAGGCGTGGTAACTGTAGGGTAGGACAGCTCATAGTCTTAGGGGGTAGTGAAGAGAGAACCAGAATAGCGAATGGCAATTATCCGGTAGGTAAATTAGTGCATGATACTTCTAAGGGGGCGCGGGCTTAAGTTCTTGGCGTGATAGTAATGGACTCCTTTGTTTTAAGGGTGGTATTATGCGTACGTAAAGATGAGAGAGGGAGAAGGGCCAATCAAACCAGTAGGGCTTAGCGCTGATAGTGATTACATATATTGTATGTAGAGAGAAGAGATGATTATAGTCGTGCTCGATAGTAGACATGAGAGAGAGATAGTTAGGGGTTGTAGTGAGAGAGAGAGAGAGAGGGAGAAGGCAAATCAAACCAGTAGGGGCTTAGCGCGTGATATTCTAGCAAGGGGGTAGTGGGAGGGGAGAGAATATTAGGGGGTAGTGGAGAGAGAGAGAGGGAGAGGGAGAAGGGAAATCAACCAGTATGGGGCTTAGCGCGTGATATTCTTAGTTGGGGGTAGTGAAAGAGAGATAGTTAGGGGGTAGGGCCTTTCGTATGTATGCAGGGGGTAGTATTTTATGCAGTTTAGCGCTAATGGAGTTTAGTCGTCAGACAAAGGGATGGGCTCGCGAGAGATAAAGACCCAACTGAAAAAGGCTGTCATAATGTTTAACGTGAACCAGCAGAAGGTAGTGATCTGCCCATATCAACATCCCTCCAAAATGGTTTGCTCTCCTCCAGAGAGATGGAGGAAGAAGAGAGAGAGAGAGAGGAGATGCAGCATCAGTCAAACCAGTAGGTTTGATTTCTCAGGAAACCGAGAGGAGTGAGTGTTCCTATGAGCTTGAAGAGGGGATGTCTTTCTAGTGAAGCGGAGAGAGAGATGAGGATCTCAGCATTTTCCAAAACGACAAAGGGCTTAGTACGACGGTATCTCCCAGTGAGACCAGCCAAAAAAAAAGGAGCGACAAAGAAAGAGGAAAACACAGAAACACTAATACAATCCAGTACATAATAGACTCTCGAGTCACAGATCACAGTAAGCTTTTCTAATTTTTCACAATTCATCTTCATTAATGCATTTCTGGGGGTAAATCCCTGTGAGCTCGCTCATCGAGGAGAAAAAGTTCCGTAACTGCCAGGGTGGGCCAAAGAATTGCTAGAGAGAGACGGAGAGAGGAAAGAAACATCTGAAAATCCCAATACAGCCTAGACGGTGGTCTAAACCTAGCTATAACTGTGGCTCTAAGACATTCATAAAATCATCTACATGAATAAAATGCCTCGGTCGGTGGCTTTCAATGAATAACAACTAAGACATGAACCAGGGGGCCGTTTCACAAGGGGAGAGGTGCTGGGCCCACGGATCAAATGTCGGCCAAAATGTAACATAGGTATTCTACGCGCCGCGGGTACTCGTGACGTCTGATGAGAGACTGAGAGGGAGAATGGCAATCAAACCAGTAGGCGCTTAGTTGCCACATTCTTAGTGGGGTAGTTGAGAGCAGAGATACGACGGGGGGTACTGTGAGAGAGAGAGAGAGGAGAGCCATGACAAACCAGTAGGGGCTTAGTCGTGATGTTCCTAGTTGTGGCGTATTGAGAGATGAAGATAGATGGGTTTGTGACGAGAGGGGGTAGTTACGTGTAGCTGAGAGAGAGAGAGGGAGAAGGGCAATCAAACGCAGTAGGGGCCTTAACGCGTGATAATGTCGGTAGAGTGGTAGAGAGAGGACAGCGAGATAGTTACGGTGGGTAGTGAGAGAGAAGAGAGAGAGTGGAGAGAAGAGGCAATCAAACCTCGTAGGGGCTTAGACTTGCGTGATATTCTTAGTTCGGGGGGTAGTGAGAGAGAGAGATAGTAAGGGGGTAGATAGAGAGAGAGAGAGAGGGAGGAAGTGGCAGTCAAACCAGTAGGGTCTTAGTGCGTGTATATAGTCTTAGGGATAGATGAGAGGGGAGAGATAGTTACGGGCGTAGTGATAGACGAGGAACTGAGTAGGGGGCAGTCAAACCAGTATGGGCTTAGCGCATGATATTCTTAGTTGGGGGTAGTGGCTCAAATATAAAATAAAAAAAAACACTGATAAAATAGGCGGCGATATTTCGGTTGTGGTTTTTTTCAACCTTCGACGGGCAAAGCAGCAGGGCAGCTAAAACAGTTTCATTACAACAAAAATGAGAAGGGAAGTTTCCCTTGATGGCGCGGCAAGTTCATTCGGTCTGCCGGGTGGTTTCAGATTCGACTGACGGACGGCAAGGCGCTGACCCAGAACTTCAAGGCCAAGGAGCCCCTGGCGGCGGTGAGGGTGTACGTGTCGCTGAACCGCACCGACGGCAACGGGCCCTTCTGCCTCATGACCTCCTTCCCCCGCAAACTGTTCTCTGAGGAGGACATGGACAAACCCCTCTATGAGCTCGGTGAGTGGAGACTTGTATCGCAGTCCTGATATCCAAACCAATTTGGTGTAGGTTCTGGCTATGGTCTTACACACCAGATCACATTTCAAAATCACGGGTTTTCCCTCTTTATAGCAGGAACTAAATCTTGAAGTTGGGGGCATTTGTATGTGGGTCACTGCTACGCAGGAAAAACCCCCCCAGGCCATTATGCCTCATGACCTCCTTCCCCTGCAAACTGTTCTCCGAGGAAGACATGGACAAACCCCTCTATGAGCTCGGTGAGTGGAGACTTGTATCGCAGTCCTGATATCCAAACCAATTTGGTGTAGGTTCTCTGGCCATGGTCTGCCTGGTAAGGAAATCTCTCCTGGCCTCAATACAAAGAGTCGATTACCCGTTGATCCTCTTTCGGCCGTTATAAGGCATTTATATTTCTTCTTCAATTTCAACCTATGCAGCCGTCAGACCTAGTCGCACGCGGAGGGACGACACGACATAGCATTAGTGAACAAAATCGATGCTGCAGTAGCGACAGCGTAACGTATTGCCGTGTTCACTACAGTTTACTAGTGCAGTCACAACATTGACGCTTGTATAGCGAGATCGCCGATACTAACGAAGACCCACGTTAAAATGCTTCAAAATCCCTATTATCATCCGAGATACCGGCCCCACAAGATGCACACATAACCTTTCATGGGACTTGATACAAAGCATCGGTTGTATGCGCAGCTTGAAATGCCAGTATGATTCTGATCAGGTTTTTCAGCGAACAGATTGTTCAAACACAACAACCAAGCGAAGCAGCACCAACGGAAGTTTGATTCATTGCTGATAAGGGGAGCCTTCAGTGCCGTAGAAATATTGAGATATCTTTGTGTTCTTTTAAATCGTACAGCTTTCAAATTAGCAAGAAAAAGGGACGTGTGGTAGAGACTGCAGACTGACGTCGAAATAAATGGTCAGGAGGTGTAATCTTTCCTGATTTGTCTAAAACAAAAACTAGTCTTCCAGGACTATGAGACGTCAAAAGTTGTGACATCGTCAATGACGTCACACGTCCCGTAGTAGACACGGACCAGGGACAGGGGAAGGGTTTAACTCATCTCGCATCGCAACGATTTTTTGAATTATTAAAAAAACTCACAAATCACTCCAGCCGTGCACACAAACAAAACATATACAAATGAAAGGAGAAATGAAAGAAGTTTACGTGTTTATTACTTCAGCTTTAGACTTTTTTTTTATATATAGACTTTATATAGAAAAAAAACTCTACACCGATTGGTTTCCCCCCGGAACGAACCACATTCAAAAGTCTCAGGCAAAATTGTGTCTAAGCGTGTGAAGCGAGTTTAGAAGTGACCAAGGTATGGTGTGCACACAAACGATTTACTTCCCTTGAAGCAAATGCATCACACCATTGACAGTTATCTATTAATTCTGGGACATATATGTCTTGAACTGAGTTAATGGTCTGACGGTTCTCTCTTTTGGAAGCGCAAATAAAGACGACAGACGAAGGGCAACATGCATGATTCTTCTTTTCTGTTCAGGCTCAACTAAGCAAGTCTACCCTTTTTGTTACATGTGCTAACGCACAAAGAAAGATCATCGACATAGGTGAAGAGTCGTAGGGAGAGGGGGACAAATCAACATCAAGTGGTCTGCAGTCAAGTATACTTAAATAATAATTATCATCTCAAAGTGCAATTCGCGGATAGGTAGGCGAAGACAACATCACAGAGATAAAACATAATCTGTGCACAGATCATTAATACTCTCTCGGGGTGACAAGTGGCCGCATTCATTTCCTCCCCGTTTTTGTTCATTGTGGCAGCTTACGACTAAGTAGTTTAGTAATACATGAGCACCCAAACCAAGTTTTGACGGCGAGTTAGGCATCAATATTTTCAGAAATAAATAAGCCACACCTTGTTTCACTCTGTTTTCGTTACTATTTGTGGTTTGTTACCGTGTAATCTTTTTGTTTTTTTTTTTGAAAACTCCTAACAAATTATTACAAATAGCCGTTTTCCCATCTCCGAGAGATAAAAAGACAAATACAACGTGTCAAAACGCCCCAAATTCGCTTGTGGTCAGCCATGATTTTGTGTGAATTAATAAACCAAAACGAATTTTTCAGTTTCTGGTCAACCAATTTATCACCATCCGTGGAAACTAAGCCTCTCTTAAAAATGTAAAGTTAGGGTAGCAGATCTCCTCTCAATGTTTTAGATTTACAATGTAAGTTCGGCTAGGCGGGAGTGCGGCTACTACGGAACATCAGAATGGGTGGAGAACTGAACTGTGCTTCTCGCACATAAGTGGGCAGAGCACCGGTGCGCGGACTATATGGCTCAGGAGAGAGACAGACCCGATATGATAAAAAAAAACAATAACGAAAAAATGCGGGAGCACGCTGATGGCTGAACTAATAGGAGTTTGGGATCACACCTCCGGCCTGTCTCAGTACGGTGGCGGTGGGCGTGTCATTGAGATCCACGTCGTTCGGGCAAGGACTGGGGGAAAGCATGTGACAAAGAGACGTGACCATTAGTCTCTTCAACTCCTTGTTAGACCTTCTTCCCTACAGGACATTGTTATCGAAGCTGCATTATATTTGGTACACCAATGGAGCACTTTGCTTGAATGTATCGGACCCAGTCCCAGTGATAAATTGTACGCCGAAGCGTTCCCAATGGCGTATCCCATTGTTGCTTAACCACTCGGTAACCATCTACTTCAACATACTCAAACACAAACGCAACTGAGAGGGATTGTGATACCTTGACGCATCAAATTTCTTCAACACTTGTGTTTTCCAGCTGCAATCCACTATCACTCGGCGGAGAAAAAAGTCGAGCATTGCTTGGAGCACCAGGAAGTGCAGGCTACAGGGCGGAACACAATAAAGATCACACACACCGCAATGGCATCTAATAAGATGGGTTGACATTACTCCCCTGACTCTTATTGGTTTCACCCCTGCTATGACTGGGTACACAGTGCTACAAGATTCCTTTGATATATATAGATGTCAAAACACATTGGCCTTATGCTATACCCAACACCCAGTCATGCGGGTTGTTAGCATAAAAAGAAACGAAACTCACGTTTTTCATTTTTTTGGTTAAATTTGGCATCTGGCGGTGAAAGAGTTAAGAATAGTTGTATTTATTTGTATATAT
Organism: Phymorhynchus buccinoides; assembly: GCA_017654935.2. Taxonomy (NCBI): domain Eukaryota; kingdom Metazoa; phylum Mollusca; class Gastropoda; order Neogastropoda; family Raphitomidae; genus Phymorhynchus; species Phymorhynchus buccinoides. Next base: position 1,199,667 of record JAGGCT020004139.1, read on the forward strand.
TGATTGGGTGTGGGCTATGTAAGGCTGAAGTACCCGTCGAATGTCTTCCGGCTGTTTCATCCCCGCCTTGGGGCACTATCCTCCACCATGGTTCCCGTTGCCGCCTCGTCCATTGAGTTATTGAGCCTCAGCACATATCAGACATGGCCACCTAACCTTACATCAGTTCAAGAACCTCCTTGAACATTATAACGGTCCGGCAATTCCTGATACCTAGACGATTGAAAGGTTTCGTATGAGCCAGACAGACCTGTAGATAAGGTTATCATAACTAGCATAGCGCACATGGCGCGGACAACACGGAACTTCCTGGCCAATAATCAGAAAGGCGTTAGCTAGGTAAAAGATTTCGAGTACTAGTTGTGCCAATTCCGCTAGATATCCACTTGTAATTGACAAGCCGCTAGCTTGGGCAGCCTTCCAGGGATCATCTCAGCAGCACTGGCACTTGGTAACATGTGGGCCAATAGACCTCCCAGCTTGGCAATCCTGGATCAATCTTGGTGCAGCCGGCTTGTGGTAAATGCTTTGGACCCAACTTGGTTGCCCTGCTTGTGAAGACTTAGACTTGGTGCATGCTTGGAGACTACATTGGTGCATGCTGCTGAGAGACATAACCATTGACTGTGACCTTTTGGTGGTGCGTGCTTGGAGACAAGTAAATTGAGGGTGCTGCTTGGGGAGACACTAAAAACTTGGTGCAACCTGCCCTATGGAGAAAGCATTTGTACTTGGTGCATTGCTTGGAGACTGTCAGATTGCAAGCATGCTTTGGAGAAATGTGTCTTGTTGCCCGATGGCTTAGGAACAGAGGTAACTGCGTCAGTTCTTGGTGTCAAGTAAACCCCGAGTTCGAACCTGGGTACAAGGGAATTTTTTCCTCTCATTCTGCACCAGGCCTTACGGTCTGAACGTGGAGTCTATTCGGATGAGACGATAAACAGAGGTCCCGTGTGCCCACGCACTTAGCACACGTTAAAACCAGTGACAACGAAAAAGTTGTCATTAATTTTGGTCAAAATTTCCCCCCCCCCCCTTTCCTTCCTCAGTCACACAAAAAAAATCAAAAAAAAAGAATAAAACCGTTTGGTGGCGCGCCTCTGGCACGACGCGCTCTCCAGGTGGGAGCAACCCGAATAACACCGAAGTTCCTCTGTGAAGTTCACCACACATTGTATCAATTTATGTCCTTACATTGTTTTTTAGAAAATAAGATATATTTCTGTGAATGATTATAAAATTCCGCACAAACGTGAAAATATTGCAGTAATTGCTGTACAAGGTGAAACTGAATTTCAGTTCTCATAAGCCTTTTGGAATAATAACCCTAGACCTTACAAATACCCCCCCACCCATAACCCTACAAGTAGCAAAAACGGCAACGATCCACAGCCCTTATCGTTTTTGTTGGACGAAAGTCAAAGAATGTATTGGGGGTATTAGGGGGGGGGGGGTGGTAGGGAAAGGGTTTGAAAATCACAAAGATATTGTGCTGAAAAAAGGTTAAAAAGAGAAAGCTTTATTTTTTTTTTTAATGGCAAAAGATATGGAGGATTAAAACCACACCAAAAAACTGACAAAAGCACTCCAATTCAGAACATCTTCACAGTCAGCACACTTTTTGTTAATCGGGTGAAAATAGAAAGTGTGTATACTTTCATTGTTGTTGCTTAGTTGACAGAGTTGAAGCTTATTTGTTGTGCAACCTTCTTTCGTATGCTTTACTCTTTTAGATCAAGTTACTACCCAAGTCTCTCTTCTCTATTAACGCCTCTCACTTTTCTTTATGCAATTATTGTTTTTGTTTTTTTTTTTTTTTTTTTTGTTTTTTTTTTTTTTTTTTTTTTTTTTATTTTTTTTTTTTTTGTTTTTTTTTTTTTTTTTATTGTTTTTTTTTTTTTTTTTTTCTCCCCTCCCCTCCTATTTTTTTTTTTTTTTTTTTTTTTTTATTTCTATGATTTTTTTTGTTCCGAGAAAACAAGCAAAGAACTCCCCCCCGCAAACCCAAACCAACAAACCCGCAACGACAGTGAATAAAAAAAAAAAACCCCCAAAAAAAAACAACAAAACAAACAAAAAAAAAAAAAAAAAAAAAAAAAACAAAAAATCACCCCAAAAAAAAAAAAAAAAAAAAAAAAAAAAAAAAAAAAAAAAAAAAAAAAAAAAAAAAAAAAAAAAAAAAACCCCCCGACCCCCCAAAAAAAAAAAAAAAAAAAAAGAAAAAAAAAAAAAAAAAAAAAAAAAAAAAAAAAAAAAAAAAAAAAAAAAAAAAAAAAAAAAAAAAAAAAAAAAAAAAAAAAAAAAAAAAAAAAAAAAAAAAAAAAAAAAAAAAAAAAAAAAAAAAAAAAAAAAAAAAAAAAAAAAAAAAAAAAAAAAAAAAAAAAAAAAAAAAAAAAAAAAAAAAAAAAAAAAAAAAAAAAAAAAAAAAAAAAAAAAAAAAAAAAAAAAAAAAAAAAAAAAACTTAGAAGCTTTTCCAAAAAAAAAAAAAATTTAAAAAAAAAAAAAAAAAAAAAAAAAAAAAAAAAAAAAAAAAAACAAAAAAAAAAAAAAAAAAAAAAAAAAAACCCCTAACACCCCCCAAACAAAAAAAAAAAAAAAAAAAAAAAAAAAAAAAAAAAAAAAAAAAAAAAAAAAAAAAAAAAAAAAAAAAAAAAAAAAAAAAAAAAAAAAAAAAAAAAAAATTGATTTTATTTCGTCGTTTTCAAATGTTGGTTTTTAACAAATGTGATTGCCATGGCTTGCTTTTCAATAGTACACCACACATGGGAGTTTTATTTATGGCGATCAAAATCCTATGGAAAAGGGTTTTAATTAGTTGAAAATTAACGGATAAAGTTGTGGAAAGGTTTTTAAACAATTGATGTTGTTTTTGAACAAAGTAGAAACAGCGTACCACATATGTGATGGTGCATTGGGAAAAACCTACATAATCGCTCATAAGTTTGAGCAAAATCCACAAATAGTCAAACAAACCCCAAAATATCCAATGTCTATTTTAGGGTATATTTAGTCTATTTTGAATGTGTTTACCAGTACCACAACATGAAAGGCAATTTGAATGATTTCTTTGTTGATTTGATTGTTTTATAAACATAGTCAATAGAAACAAAGAGGGAAAAGTTGTAATCTTCAATGCCCGATTTCGTAAAATGATCTATTTTGAATCGACACTTCAATAATATGAAATAAAATCTAGCACAAGATACTCAATTCGGTCTTTGTGGTATTCACAAGGGAATCTTTTGGCTCAACCATGAACAAATTACAATCATCCAATTTAGCTAAAATTCCATTATTGTCTGGGTTTCCCATGCACTGGCACATATGATATCTGCATCTGAAATAATAGCGACAATATTTTTACAATTTCACCCTTTTCTATTTTCAGTGAGTACTTTCAGGTTTTTTGATTTCCAGCTTTGGCTTGTCGAGTTAAGCGAAATGAAGGTATGAATGGAATTAAGATGTTTGAGTTGGTATTGAAGGCAAATCATTCAAACTGTGAATCATTACATGATAAGCGGAAATAATACAGATGTGGCTTGTATGGAAATTGGATTGTGTTTAATCTTTTTAGTAATGCTTTGCCAGGTACTCGTGTGAAAGAGGATGGGATGGAGGGAATGAGATGGAGGAGAGAGTATGCGTGCAGCGTGCGGCATTGTGTTGAATGCAACGATGATGCATCACGCCTGTGTTTTTACAATTATAATATGAAAAGAGTCTCGATACAAATTTTAGTGTTCTTTCGTTTCAACTTTATTTCAAAACTGAAATGAAGTATAAATTCTTTGAACACAATTAACCCAACAAGTATTCTGTTGCAGTGTATGAACAGTGCAATAGCTATCTGTTGAGAAAAGATAAGAAAAATCAGCAGCAATAACAAGATATGTAAGATGAATTTACACTTTATTGATGCGTTCAAACTTGCATATTGAGAAATCAGGCAAGTAACCCAACGTTTGATAACTTCAGGGCATAGCTTGATACATCATTACAAAATAAAGCGCATTTTAATGACTAAGAACGGAAGAACATAGATATGCCAAAGAGTATGCTCTGCTACTGTGTGTGTGTGATGTGTATTGTGTGTGTGTGTGTGTTTATTGTTGTATTTAGGTAGGTAGGTAGGTGAGGTGATGTAGGGCTATGCATCACCCTTTATTAGCTCGCTTCTCGATGAATTGACTGTGACAAAACTTTTTAGTGGTTTTGCGTCTCTTAAATCAAAGACTATAAAAGATAGAATGGCTTTAAGTTTTAGAATGGCTTTTTTATATATTATTTTTTTTTATTCATCATAAAGGCATTTTAAGTTTGTTTATGCAAATTTGGCGTTTTTTGCGTGGCGCAAAAGATTTTTGAATTGCATTAATGGGCTTAGGTGCATTGCTTTATGTTAATTTGGTTAGATCATTCACATATGAACAACACGCGTTAGTAAAAAGAGTTTTTAGCGGGTGTTAGTGTTTAGATCTGTTAAGTAGTTGTGCGTGTGTTGTATGTGTGTTACAATAAGTTGTGTGTGTGTGTATGTGTGGTTTTATTGTTGGTAGGTACTTGTGCATGTGTTGTGTGTTACAATAAGTGTATGTGTGTGTATGTTTGGTTTTATTGTTGGTATGTAGTTGTGCGTGTGTTGTATGTGTGTTTAACACAAATCATTAAAAGTAGGTTCCCAACCACCCCCCCCCCCACCACCACCCCCCCCACCCCCCCCCCACAGGACTTGATACCCCCCAACCCCCCCCACCCAACCCCCCCACCAACAAAAACCCCCCCCCCCACCCCCCCCCCCCCACCCCCCCCCCCCAGAACAATCCCCCCCACACACCACAACCCCCCCCCCCCCCCCCCCCACCCCCAACACCAAACCACCCACCAAACAACAAAAACAAAAAACACACAAAAACACACACACCCAAACAAACACACACGCACACACACACAATCACACCCACCCACACCCACACCCCCACGCATTACAAAACCAACAACTTGTGCCAACCCCCCCCATGTTGTGTTTGCCCCCCCCCCCCCCACACCCCCCCGCCCCCCCACCCCCCCCCACCCCCCCCCAACCCCCCACCCCCACCCCCCCCCCCCCCCCCCCCCCCCCCCCCCTGGTGAGGGTGGTGACCCCCCCCCCACCCCCACCAACCCACCACACCAAAACAATACCCCCCCCCGTTGTGACACACACATACCCCCCCCCCCCCTCCCCGTGACCACCCCCCCCATCCACACCCTACCCCCCCCCCCCCCCCCCCCTCCCCCATCCCCCCCCCACCCCCCCCCACACCCACACACACACACACCCAAGTCCCCCCCCCCCCCCCCCCCCCCCCCCCCCCATCCCCCCCCCCCCCCCCCCCCCCCCCCCCCCCCCCCCCCCCCCCCCCCCACCCCCCCCCCCCCCCCCCCCCACCCCCCCCCCCCCCCCCCCCCCCCCCCCCCCCAAACCCCCCCATCGCCACCCCCCCCCCCACCCCCCCCCCCCCCCCCCCCCCCCCCCCCCCCCCCCCCCCCCCCCGCCCCCCAAAAAAAACAATACACCCACACCCCCCCCCCCCCCCCCATATATCACCACCACACCCCAGGTGCCCGCCCCCCCCCCCACCCCAACCCCAACACTTATGTCCCCCCCCCTCCCCCCCCCCCCCCCCCCACCCCACCCCATCGTGTGTTTTAATGTTGGAGGTACCCCACCCCCCCCCACAACGTCCCCACACCCCACCCCCCCCCACCACACCACACCCCACACACCCCCCCCCCACACCAACTTACCCCATGGTTGTGTTGTATGCCCCCCCCCCCCCCCCACCCACCAACAACCACAACTAAAACCCCCCCCCCCCACCCCAGGTACTACCCCCACCCCCCCCCACCCAACCCCCAAGACACAAATAAGAGAACCACCCCCCCACCACCCCCACCCCAAGGGCCAGCACCCCCCCCACACCCCCCCCCCCACAAAACCCCCCCCCCCCCGACCCCCACAAAACCCCCCCCCCCCCCCCCCCCCCCTTTTCCCCCGCCCCAAAGTGGTCCCCCCCCCCCCCCCCGCCTCGATGAACCCCCCCCCCCCCCCCCCCCCCCCCCATTAGAATACCCCCTCCTCCCCCCCCCGCCCACCCTCCCCCCCCCCCCTCGTCAGTTCCACCAGGTGTTTCACCACCTTTTCACGTCTTGACCTTTCTTACTCGCCCGGCAATAAGCTAAGATGGAGTAACTATAAATTGACACCATGTAGCTATCGTTTAACGACAAAATCAATGCATTTAACAATATAATAAATTAACTCATCCATTTACCTAATTTCTAAATCACTATGGTGCATTCACCTCACATAACATAGTAGAAAGATAAAGGCAAGGACAGCACGAGAAAAAAACGCACAATGACACTTTATTACGATCTATATCCTTCAGCGTCCCACCCGTACACGACGAATCTGATGAAATATCCAATATTTTTGAGTAGTCAAGACATTGTATTATCATCATCTGTTGGGGTCAAAAGTCGAGACGAGGACGTGAAAGAAATACCTGCTAGGAGAATTATTTTTAGAGAAAAGTATTTCAGTTGAATCGTGACTCGCAGACATCGTCATAATCGGATCGCAATCGCATTGCATCGTAAGTACTGTATTTTTCTGACTGTAAGGCGATACTTTGTATAAGCGCCCACCCCCACGGTTTTACCCCAAATTTCTGATTTTGTAGCTTATATTTGGCTTAATGTTAAGATCAGCTCGCCTCCGGCGGTTCCTGGTGAAGTTGGGCCAATCAGGCATCCTCTCACTGTTTTACCTTTTCCGTTACATGAGCTGAATTGGGCCTTAACTGCACGCATGAACATGCGAGGAGCTGATCTATAACGATTTTGGCCATATTTTCTGCTTAGCAGTTTCATCTGCGACATTATTAAGAGGCGCAGGTGGGTTCGAGTGCTTGGGAAAGAAAAGTATCCGGCCTTGATAGGTGTCCGGCATAAATACGGTGGTGTGGCTGGATTACTTCTGAAGTGTCTAGAACTACCATTTTGGTATGCTGTACGGGAGAAGTGTTGCACGAAGTCAAATAATGTCAAATTAACAAAAACAGTCACTCAACGGTAGGCATATTGACGAGAGTGGCGTACATTGACTGTTCATCCGTCTTTATTGAGGAGATGCAGTTTCCTCAGTGCCCCGCTAATAGCACCTCCTGGATGATGAGATGCTCGATACCGGCTCGTGGGGATGACTGGGGGGGGGGGGGGGTCTTATCGTTTAACTAATCGTTCCGCGCACTTCTGGAAGTTCTGTGCTTGTTAGACTTTCCTCTAATCTGTCGTCACTCTCCTCTTTGACATCTGTTCCATTTTCCTCTTTTTTGGCTTTCTATCGATCTACTATCTTTCACGAGGGGGGGGGGGATTTGTGGGCTCCAAATTCTCCTGCTTTGAAAAAAAACGGAATGCATGGCCTAATCTTCCAATTATTTTTTGTGTGAATTTGAGGCTCCTCACGAACTCGGAATGTGTTGCTTAGTCGCAGCTAGGGTAGACGCAGTGAGAAACTGGGCCAACGAGGTGCTGCGAGCACGATTGTACGCTTAGGCTCCATTTATGGCCGAATGTATGGTGCCTGGAACGAATGTGTCCCAGAATTATAGAAGAGAAGAATGGACATGCGAATGTTTTTGTATTTGTGTTAGGTCTTAGTATAAAGAAAAGCACATGTTTTCTTTTGCAACTGCACACATGTACAGCAGTATGAACGGGGGCAGTCACACTTCGGCTTTGGTGCGGATGTTGCTTGAAAGATTTGAAGGCGCATGTTTTGTGAAATGTTCATGCTCGTGTTTCAATTTTAGAGGATTGTAGCGTACAGTTCTGTTTCATGCCCGTTTGCCTTGGCTTAAAATAACAGAAACAAAAATGAATGGACTCTTATTAAGATATGGTATTGTGGAAGGTAGAATACGGCGGATCATCATTCTTGCGGTAATCATATAAAATTCGCTGGAAAGAATGCGCAGTGCGTGTCTCATGGGTCGAGCACCATGTGCGCTGAGTAGGAGAGCGAGAGAGGGTGTGTCTATGTGTATTGTTTTCGTCCATTGCTTTCTATTTATAATTTTGTTAGGAAGAAATAGCATTATATTGACGTATGCTTCATGAATCTATATATGGGGTCAAATGGTGATTGAGCAATCCTTTTGAGATTTCTTTTCGACTGCTCATAGAGTTCTTCTCAAATGAGCTTTGAGTGAAGTTTACCACGGCACATCGTCGAACAGTGTTTGGAGAGAGAATTTAACCATATGAAATAATTAAAACTAATTTGCCATAAATATATTTTAACGATTTACAAGCGCATACAAAACTTGTGACACGTAGCAGTATTTTTGAAATGGTTCTCGAAAGTTTGCTCATAAGAGTGAGTGTAGGATCATGAGCTAAAAATGCTTGAATTTAACTCATATATTATACAAATAATTAAACAGATTCTTGCACAATCTTATAATTGAACATTTTTACCACGGCGTCAAAACTTTGACACTGTCCTACATTAAACAGTAATAATGGTTTTATTCTTCGAAATCCGTAAATGTGTCTAGCTGTAGCATTCAGTGGGGTAGGCTAACCGAGTGTATAAACTGAAAGAGACGGACGCTTCAAAAACTGCATCAAAAAATAGCGTGTCTTATAGAGGAGGGGTCTTATTAATGAGTGTGTATGCTCTAATACTTACTGAAGAGAGGGTCATGTCTCAGAGAAGTTGGTCATTATACTGTGAGGGGAGTCTTATGACAGGGGTTAGGTTCCAGCTGTAATAATCATCGCTTGAATATGCAGAAACACTAGCTCAGAATGGCTGCCTAAACATCTAATGAGTAGATTATAATTATAATAGACTTATTTTGCGAGAAAAACCAGAGGGGCGGGGAAGAGTATTTGTTAAAATTGAGTGTTGACTTGACAGAGGCAGGACAAATCGACCATAGCAGTAAGGAGAACGGCAGGAGTCAGTATCAGTGAGGGCTCCTTTCGTCAGCGACTGTGTGCCGGTATGGAGTGGTAGCCATGTTCAACTGAGTGTACGGGCTTATCTGTCAACCGGGGCTAGGCATCCGTATCGGCTGACGAATCGATGCACCATCTGAGCTCTGCGTCCATTCATGTGACGCATCCTGTAGGTTTTGTTTTTTTATTTTTGTTTTTTGGCTTGCTCTGGAGAATGGGTGCCTGGGTGCCCTTCCGCTGAACTGGGGGTTTTAATGGTCTTAACGCCACGGGTAAGTTGCAGTAGGTCTTTTCGCAGGATGTCGTCTGTCATTTTTAATCTAAATAAGGACGCGTCCCTTCACTAGTTGACGTAGCATTCTATCATCAGAAGTGCGGTCATGCACTGTATAGTTATCGGGCAGAATACCAATATCAAGCCTATTGGGCGTTCAAAGCTTGAATACCAACCGCTAGATGCTGCGTCTAAGATACGACTTGCAACATTTTTGAAAATTTGAGGGTGTAGGCCATGTGCCTGCACACAGCTGATAGAACTTGGCATAATAATGTGAGCTATAGGAAATTATAATATGAGCATGCAATTTTAGATATGCAGGCACAGTGTATCTATAGTTGCTGTATGTTTACTGCAAAGCATGAATGACACGACGTAGGCGGGAGATGGCTGGGCGTCTCCGCTGTATGGTATAGTAGTAGTACTTCCCCTGTTTGACGTGAACTGTAATTAGGCATACGATCACTTCCCACAGCATCTATGAAGATTCTCTCCCTATGGGAGCGTGGTGAGGAGGAGTTCCCTTCATTATTCTTAAAAAAAATCCTATTGTAAAAGGCATCACTTCGCAAATATACATAAAAAATGAGTTTAATGCACAGTGTGACGCGTTTTCAACACACACGAAATCATATAATGACAACGCCCATGTAAAATTCTATCGCAAGAAACATTTTTGTTCTCATCAAAGCAGTATCCATGTGACAAAATGATACATGATTAGTAATATATTGAAAGTAGAAGAATAATGACAACAACATCAATGTTAAGAAAGATCAAATGTTCTGTATACAAATAAACTCGAGTAAAAGACACAACAACACAAAAAAGGGCAGTCACCACACATCACCCTCTTCATCACCATTTAGGATATTTTGGCTCAGTCCTTCATAAATTAAATAGATGCACCATGGAACAGCTGGCTAGAAGATAATCGAGAGAAAGAAAATGCAGGCAACAGAACGTACATTATTTCCTGGACGCGAACGTCGGACATGTACTACCATTGTTTGTTGTTTTCGTTTCGCCGAATCTTTTAAAAGCGCTGCTGGGGGACTACGCGCCCCAAAGTGCCATGTGAAACATTTTCTCATGCCCTATGGCTGGGTAGATTACGTGTATGGCTGTTTTAATAAGGTCGCCCTGCCAGAAAAAAATTTAAAATATAAAAATATAATTCAAATAACTTTAAAAAATAAATATAAATACGCTCCTCAATTTGCCTTAGGGTTAAAAAGATAAATAAAAAAAAAAGAAAAGAAAAAAATATAAAAAAAAAAACGATTAACAAGAAAAAAAAGGCGTGGGCGTCTCATTACTCCGACTTCCAGGGTTAGAAGCATGTACGTCTATAAAAATAATCGACAAAACTTAGCATTATGGGCGTAATTGCAGATGTGCGTATTGCGCTCTGCTTTAGCAAGGAAGAGTTTATCAAATTCGCACAATGGCAGGGGTGATGGCTTTCTGCATTTCAGGATGTCGCTTGATAGTTTATAAACACAGGATTTTTTGTGTCCAGGATGTTCTGAGTTCAGGATTTGGGGGTTTACCTGGAGCGCGGCTGTCGCTGGATTAAAATTTGAGAAGATGGGCATTTTGCATGGGGGGTTGTTTTATGTTGTGGGGTTATAAAGAGTTCATGAGAGTTTAACACAGAAGTGAAAGTGCCCGAGAGCTCTGTCGAGTTACATTGTAAGCTGTTGTTTGCTTTCAGGCTTCCAGGGCACTTCCCCGCAGAACCCCAGGGAGGGGCGGCTGCTCCCTGCACTCCGCCAGGGCCTGGTGGCCGGCCTGGACCCCTGCCTATGGCAGCAGGATTTGAATTTCCCAGGGAGGCCCATGTCAATTGGGCAATTATGCACTGAAGTTTTATCTTATAGCGGATAAACTTTCAGTCATTGAAATGTTTCCGGCGTTTGTCTATAGAAATGCAAATTTAGTAACATTGCCAGTAGATTGTGTTTGCTGATCATAATATTATTTGGCCATAAGGCAATCTTACAATGTCAATCAAGCCCCTCGCGAAAAAAGTAGATGAGGGCAGCAGTTAGGATTGTACATAGATATAAACTTAGGCATAACGATCGTTTTTATTTTAAAGAAAGCTAACATTTAACTCGACAGTGCCTGTTAAAATGGACTTTTATTAACGTGATGCAAAAAATGTTTTTGGGTGGGGCATGTTTTTTTTAATTTATCAGAGGAGGCTTACTTCAGCAGCACTTGTGCCTGCGAGGAAGTGAAAGCTGAGCCAGCTAAAATGTGTAGCAGGGCTTCATCCATCACTTCTATTTATAGTCAATCCTCTATGAATAGGGCGCCTGTTAGGGGGGCAGCACTCAACTGATATATTGTAACAGATTAAAAGACTCGATGCGGCTTGAGTAGGTCTCGACAGTATGGAGGCGAATTTGATTCAGTGCTTCGAGTACTGCATGTGCTTGAATCATGATCGTACAGTCATACACATTTGTAATAGTTGACGTGTTAAGCCGTGCCTTTTAACTCATAATCAAGTTGTTCCGGTTCATATATGACTGTCAATTTGATGCAATTTGCTTCAAATGAAATAAATCTGTGTGGCGACCACCAGTAGCATACTTGGGGCGCACTTGCTAAACTATTCTTTCGCCTCCGCTTATGACGGGTGCTAGGGGCAGTTTTGACTCTAACATTTGGGCTTTATGTTAGCTGGGAAACCAATCGTGTGAGATGAGAGCTTTTCTATAATAGAAGTCTTTATGAAAATAGTCTGATCTAGGCCAGTTCCCGCTATGTCTAGAATCGCTGACAGTCAAAACCTCGTATCATTCTTTCGTTCTCGCTTTTGTTTGTGATGTGCTTTTTTTTGTGTGTTTATTGGGGCTGGATGTGATTTGTGAGTTTTTTGAATAATTCAAATTCATTGTTACAGCGAAAGAATGCGCTTAACTTGTATGTGTACAGAAAACGTGTCATTCTATCATTTTTTGATCAGAGTGAAGTGAAGTCTTATGGCAGTGATGGTTTGGTGTGTGTGTGTGTTAATGTGTATATGTTGTGATGTGTAGCGTGTGTTGGTGTGTGTGTGTCTGTTCTGTCTGTGGTGTAACTTTTAACGGTTAGAGCATGTTTCCTGCCAGAAGACTACAAAAAATAGCAGACGTCTACTACTTTGGCACCGATGATAGATATTAGCGTCTTGTGATCTGCTTTTATGAAAAGGTCACCGAGAAACAAATTAGGATGCAAACTGATATTAATATTGTCTTAAAGAATTGTTGATATTTAATCTCTGATTTCAGCAGGTTATCTTACTTTTTGAAAGGGATATAATTTATGATTCCTCTCTGGCGACTAGTATAGGTTCTATTATAGGACGTCATAAGAAATGTTGTCATTTTTTAATATATAAATAATTTATTTTTAGAAAGACCTTGCTCTGATTATAGTAGAGAAGATATACAGTAAGCTTAGTGAACGAAAATTCATGTGGAATGAATGCAAAGGGGCTGACATTATGCATTATTAATATTGCACACACACGACATATCCAATGATTGAGTGGGGGCGAGTCGTTGGCTGTACCCTTCGCAGTCTTTGAGGCATTTCTAACTTACAATCTGAACTTCTATCAACGGCATTTTACTGGCAAGACAACCAAGTCTTTAAAGTACCCATCCTAGACGTCATCGTGTCAAATCATGGTTTTCACGTGTTTTGCCCTCTTATGGCTGGTATAGAAATTCGTAAGAAATCTTCCAGGATAATATAGAGATATGTGACTACGGGTGAGCATTGGGGGTCTTTAAACTAAGCATCCGCATCTGACCTTTTTATTGCATAGCTTAACCAAGTCTTTAAAATAGGCTACCCACATCATTTATGTAAAAAACGCTTTTATGGCGATGCATTTCTAATCTCATTCCTGGAGACTCCTATATATCTCGTGTCGTTCATAGGCGGTTAAGGCTTCTAACTAACTAATTCTTCCGCAATTTCTGGCTTCACGTGCCACTTGTACGGCCGAGTGCTCGGCCTGTTGTAGAGGAAATTCATCGCGGACGAAAAATCGAGGCGCTAACGACGTACATGGAGAAACCGCCGAAAGACGGCAGTATAGTTACTCTCAGCAAGACCAGCATCATACACCTTGATGTTACGCCAAGCTTCGTACTGTGGAGTCTGCCCCTCAAGTAGGCAACTAAGACCTGCCATAGCTCAAAAGACGTCTGGGGGGGGAAGCGGCCGCCATACTGATAAATCTACCTACGTTGACGTACGCATGTGCGAGGAGACGATTGAAACCCTCCGCAAAAAGATGACTTCAAATAGGCAGGCGCCATTTCGGCGGTCTTGTGAAAGCTGGACGTGGGAACGGGTAGAATTGTAGGCGATGTAGCTGTCGGGGAGGGGCTGTGATGTAGAGGTGTCGGTAGGAGAGCTGGATGTAGTATGCCGGCAAGGGCGCATCCCCTTAGATGGCGTAGAGGCTTGAAGACGACGAAGTGGGGCCGGTTTGTCTTTTTCTTACAAGCTGGTGTAGAAGTGCCGACGCAGGAGCTCGTGAGGTAGAGCAGTGGTGGTCGCGTCTCAGGATGGCGAGTGGCTCGCAGTGGCTGCAGTGGTGGGAGGCGAGGAGGGGCGTAAAGGCAGCTGACAGGTCGGAACAGTGATGGCCAGCCTGCCGTACATTGTAAGGTAACAATATGTGTTTAGTAAATATTTGTAGAGCTAGAGATACAGAGTAGAGAACGGCACATGCGGCACGCATATCACCTATCAGTATCGCATGGCAGCAGCGACATGTGGGTGGGAGGCTGATGGAGAGCGCGTTTCTAGCTGTTATCATGGTTTGGACAAAAAAAAATGATGGCCGAGCCTGCGCGACATTGTAAAAGTAAAGTTTATAGACAAATGATTGTAACTGCAATACGAATTACGATTACAAAAAGTGCATGTTTTTATGGAGGGTTAAAAAGGCATGATATGTAGGCTGGGTAGGCTTTTTACTCACATTCGGCCCACGATAGGAATATGTAGTAACAAGAGCAATTATGAATGAAATTATTTACGAGAAAAAAAACTGGCAAGAATTAAACTAATCTGGCAACAATAGTGCTAAAAATTATACAATGAGTAATTATAATAGCAATCAGGAGGCACAAATGGGACATTCACAATGTTCACCTAAACATAGAGATTTAAAGAGAGAAACGTACATGGCGGCTGCCAGAGCATACACATTACGGTGGTCATTGGTCTGGGCCATGCACCACTTATACATGTGGTGGGAGTGAGGGAGTGCGAGGAGGGCGTCCTTTTAGAGTTGACATGCCTAGGGCATGTGATGCTCGAGCCTTGTGAGAGAGAATAATGGATGGTGCAGTATTTGAACACTATGCGATACTATGTGTGAACTGCTCTTCTCTCTCAGTGCTTCTGTCTCGGTAATCTTAACATTCTCTCAAGTACTGTTGTCTCTCGGTTGCATCTCGGAGTCGTGTCTGTATTCTCTCTCTGCTCTCTGTTGCTTGTGTTCTTTATTTCTCTCAGTCTACCTTCATATTGTTATGTTGCTGTCTGCTTTCACTCTCTGCCACATTCTTTCTCACACCACCGCGCCCTCTCTCTCTCTCCCACGTCTCGCCTCAGTCTATTGCCTGTATTGTCTGTCTGTCTGTCTCTATTGTGTATGAGAGGGGAGGGGGGAGTAGTGTAGCGGAGGTGGCTTGCTGTCTGGGTCGTGGCTTTGAGTTTTGTGTGAATCTGATATTTTAATGATTGGAACTGTGATTTTTTATTCATACTGTTTGTATACTTTTACGTGCGGCAGCCAGCTACAGCGTACATTTCTATTTATTGGATGTATAAATTCTTGTGCATCTTTGATTGTTGATATATGGCACACAAAAGACACATATGTGTCGCATATTTGGGGGGCATGAGAGCCTGTGAACGTGTGCATGGCATGTGTAGTGTATATAGAGTACGCTTAGCACATAGCAGAATCGACCCACAGTTACACAGCACGCACTAAACAGTGATACACGACCAGAGACTACTTTACATACACAAGTACAGGGAGGGCACACAGACACACACACACAGAGCTACTATATATGTTATGTACTTACAGGCAATATATTTTATCCACACTACACTATCATGCAGACTACCGCGCGAGCATTCTTACTGACTGGGGGATCCAACAGGATTTAAGGAAAGAAGGCAAACGAAACATCACACACATGAGCTTCTATAAGACATCAGTTCAGGATCGTAACTACAAAAAACATTACATATCTGAAGTACGCTAATTCTGTGGGCGCGGAGTAGTTACAAAAAAAAGATATTCTTACCACGGCCCTCAACTACGCAACACCACGCACGCAGAGCGCTCTGCGCAAAACGCAAAAGACAAAGAAAAGATGACAAGGATGATTTCAAAATGGAGGCAATGATCTGTATTATCATCATCACGTCAGCATGCATCATCATTCTTCCTTTTCCTTCATCATCATCATTGTCCTCCGTCCTGCCTCCTCTCTCTGTCATGTCATCGACGCTATCCTACCCTCTTTCTTCTCCTCTTTGTGATATACGTGCACCTTAGTCATCATCATCATGCATGCATACATCGATGATCGTCTTCATCAATTAATAACAATCAACGGCACGCCATAGCAAGCGTTTTCTTATAAATGTTGTTGTGTTAGAAAAAAAGGGCTTTCCGCTATGAGGTCGTAAAACCTCCACATTCAAACAAGCGGTAATCATGGATAGAAGCACAACAAGCTTTTTTTCCCACTGACTGTGCTTCAGGGTGTCCAGCATCCAGACCAAACTGGGCTGCAGCTTCATTCTCCTATGGTGATCCCAGTTGGGCACGTCGTATTTTTTTTGTAGGAGGGGCCCTCCATCCACTCAGTTGCCTAGGTCCCTGCAGCCCGTATGCTGTAAGGCTTACCACTCACCACACATCGTGCCATCCAGCCACTGCTCGCTCCTATCACCTAGGGCAATTTCTATTTGTCAACGAATTATTTTTATGTCTATAAGAATTTACTCTATGGAGGAAAATTACACCTCTCATTTGAAGTTCCGGTTGGCTAATAAAGTTTGCAAATTATTTGTTGCGACTAGATGAATGGCTATGCATATGGGTATTCATTTGTCAAGAATATTATTATCTGCATAATGCAGCTTTATGTGGTTAAGTACATTGAGTGAGTATTGGCAGTTTGGCGCGGCCTAGAAGTTTAACAAGCCGCAATCAGTTGTAGCGTTGGTGCCAAGTTGATTTTGGCATGATTTTTGGTGGTTAAACTTACTGAGGGCGATTTTTCATATGATAAAGAATTGTGTGCACAACATTCGTTTCCGTAGTGGCATAACAATACGATTAATTTATGTTGTGCGGGTGCACTGATTGGGTATAAACGAGGCTTTAAGCTGCACTAGAGAGGGGCTACAGAATTTATTCTGCCTGTACACAGAATAAGAATTATGTGACGGCCGCTACAGTAATTTATTATTATAGGATATGCACATGATTATTGTGTGGTAGCGGCACTCAGAATATATGTTGTGGCACTTAGATATTAATTCTGTGGCAGCTGACGTATACAGTAATATTAAATTCTGTAGCTTTAAAATGGGCATTCTATGGCAGTAATTAAGTATTCTTTGTTGTAGAAAATCATTTCTGACTTATGACGTAGGCGCAGTAAGAAGTAAAGTAAGTAATTCACTTCTTCCTTGATTAAACACACAACCTATTCTAGCTGGGCATAGCAGAATGGAATGTCATTGGTACAAATGGGTTTATTGTTATGGGCTGTATAACAATTTAGATTTTATGTGGCATTGAATTTATTCTAGAGGATAAATAAGCATGCTATTTTATCCGCTAAAAGTTATGCTACAATATTTTGTCACAATTGATGGAAATGCTGATACGCAGCGTCCGCATTAGGGCAACTCAACTCATCGTGCTCGCTCCGGGCATGCAGGTCAGTCGTCGGGCGTTTCCTCTGCGGAAGTAGATTTCCGGCGGTCAGACAGGATTGCTTACGCAGGCATTCCAGGTGAAGAGGGAGAAATATGCCGGGCATGGCGACGACGGTGAGGGGTCCGCCGGCCTGCGGGTCGGGGCAGGCTCTGCGTAGGCGTTAGGTGGTGATGCTTCGGCTCTGTTAGTGCTCCTATCAGACTATCTCTCTGGCAGGGGAGGGGGCGCTTGGGGTTGTGGTCTGGGGCGAGCATGTGTGACGCGTTCTTTGCATCGGATGTGGTTCTTGTGTGGTGTGCTGGTGAGCGCGTTCTTTTAGTGGGTCAGAGAGGTGGAGAGATTGAAGTTGAAACGCGGGGGCGTTTTTTATATTTAACAGCGGCTGCTTTAGATTGATATAGATTTAAATGCTTCGACTGTCAGTTGTTTGGACTTAAGAAACGTTCGGGAAAGAAGTGGCCCGAGGCCCTAGTAGCGCTTGAAGTTAGAAAGAAGTACATAGACTTTAGCTGGCAGATGAGAAATCTTCTTGGTTCTTGTTTTGGGGTTTTTGAACTTCTTTGAAGAAGATTGTTAAAAAAAGTAAAATGTTTTCATGTATATTCAGTGTACCCTTCTTCGTTGTGTTGAATGCTCTCACCTTGTCATTCTACTGAAGTATATATATAAATTGACTAAATACAATGGCTTCTATAGGGCGCTTGCTAATTCGATGATAAAAATCATACGCTCTAGAAAGCAGCCTTATTCTCTATAATAATTGATGAAGAAAATGAAGCAATTGAGAAGTGAAAAAAGTAAAAAAACAAATAACTAGGCAATCCACATTATTACAGACAACAATATGAGAAAAAAAAGTTAAGTATATATAAACTGAGCTCTACTGACAATTCCTCCAAACAATATGTGAATGTAACAATTCGAACTTGGAAAAGAGGTTCTGCACTTATATTAGCTGAGTTGGATTTCAGATGATTGTATGGAGCTATAGACTGTGTTATCGCTGCTTACAATGAGATTAGTAACAGGATCCATTTGGCCTGGAGTTGTTGGAGAGTTTGAGAGGGGGGGAGAAAGGGGGGGAGGGGGTTTTTGGTGTGGTTTTTTATTTATCTCGAAAGAGATAAAACTATGGTGATTCTGTTTGTCCAGGATCAGACTGTCATAATTTGTGGAGAAAACAGTCTATGGCGATATACCACGTATTAATGTTATTACTGGAAGACTCTATCTGTGATATATAAATGCCTGAACTGTTGAATAAATGTGTCTAACATATCATATGGGCATCGATATGACGCATAATAGTAGTAGTGTAGTAGTAGTATAGTAGTTTAGTACGTTATTTGTTAGGACTAGAACAATAAGCCGTGAGGCTTTTAGGAGTCCCATCGTTAGAAAAGAGGAAAAATAAAAATTGGGCAGAGTATTATATAGGTCTAAGGTTTATACGGCTACAAATTTCCTATTAAAAGTAAATTAATCATAGCTTTCTAAGTAATAAACTAATAAAATTTGAAATTCATCATGACATTTTCTGAAGATTATGTTAGTGTATTTGGTGCAACATTTAACTTCAAAGGAAATTTTCATTCCACCATGTTAGGGCGAACTCTGTTAGCTGAAACATTTTTTTCTAATATATTAGGTATTACGGACGCTTTTGATAAATATGCTTCCCTTATCCATAAAGCAATTTCTGTTAGATTATACTGTGGTGATTGCAAACGAATGTTATATAGCAGTCAGGCGCTAATATTCTGAATTCAACATAACTATTGCCATCTACTTGAATTCTATAATAGGATTGGGCGGGCGTACGGAATGGTCTTTGCCATTGGTACTAATGTGGGCCGTCACCTGTGGTGCTTACCTTAATCTGTCTTTCCATAAGCGACCACAGTCACTGTTAGACATATTCTGCTCGCTGTTATGTTCACTTTAGGGATATCTACGAGAAATGCCTGGGCACGCTTAGGTGACTACTGAGATAGAAAGAAAGTTGAGACATTTTTTTTTGTAGAAGAAGTTTAGACAGACGAAAATGCCTGACGGCTGCAGCCAGCTAGGTTCAGCTGTATGGGCGGGGCGCCCTGATGCAGTCATAAATCGTCAGCTCGTCTTCAATCGGGTCTGCCCTGATAGGCATTATGAGAAATGTGTATTATGCTATACGAACGCCACAAACTTCACTATTCTTTACTTGAACTCATTTTCGCCACGTACTTCTCATATCTAACCCTAACCCATTAATCTCAATGTCGGCAATCACATCTCGTCCCATAGTAGTTTATTGAACGAGCTTAAGCGAAGCGATTTTGACTCCACAAATGCCGCGCTCGAGGCGGGAGGAGAATGTACCCAGCTCTTTTATGTGCTCAGGTGCGCGCGCTAATCGGGGCCGCGCAACGTGACGTCCGTTTCCTACGCTATATTGCAGTGGGCTGTTTATTTCCAACGATTAATAAAAAAGTCTAAGGCATTTTTAGTTAAATAATACATTTAAGCTGTGGGAAGAGTTAGCTACACTTATGCCGTTGATCGCGGCTTGCAGGCAGAGCTACGTAGAGGTATGAGGACATACATCTATGACCAACTGCATCAATTGTAGTATGGCACGTCAGCGCTTGTTTTCTAGTACTGCACCGAGGTTCAGATGGGGCGTCACCATTGTTGTCATATGGAGTTTATGGGTGCAACAAAGGGGAGGTATCATTGTACCTCAGCAACACAAAGGCACCGCACCTACCGAATCAATACCCAGGAATACACTTGTGCCTTAATGAGCTTATGCGGCTGATTGATATCGATAAAGAATAAAGAATGAATAAACCAATTACTGATTACTTAAATTTTTGACTAAATGCGACGCCACCATAACGGGCAGATTGTTATCATTGAAGCGCGATATGTTGTAAGAACAAGTAACTAGCTGGCGCCTGGTCGCTCTTTGTGATTGTATAGAGTGAGCTCTGCTCCTTGGTTCAAGATCAACTAGGTATCGTCAAGTCTGGGAACTGCCTAAGAATAAAAAAGAAATAGAAAAATAACAATAAACCCCTAGTCCAGACGGTTTAGTTAACACGATGGCATGTTTGAACTTCGTCATGTTAAACGCAGGGATAGTAGGGAGTATAAGAAAAAAGTACTGGCGTTGATCGGAGAGTAGAGAGTTAGGATAGATGAGAGAGGAGGAGAGCGTTAGAGAAGGAGGAGAGTAAGGAGAGCAGTAGGGTAGAGGAGAGAAGGAAGGTAATTAAGAGCAGAGAGTAGAGAGAGGAGAGGTTAGAGATATGAAGAGATTGAAACTTTATTTTTATTCAGTGCCAAGTCCTGTTCTTACTAATCTGTCCGAAAATTTAGAACGTTAGTTTAGTTGAGAGATAGAGAGATGGAGAGACAGAGAGAGAAGGAGTATGAGAGTAGAAGAGTTTAAGAGAAGAGAGAGTAGAGAGAGAGAGAGTAGTAGTACTTGAGTAAGGCTAAACTTTAGCCTAACCTAGGTCTATTCTTGTACACATCTGGAGGAGAGTAATGGAGAGAGGAGTAGTAGCAGAGTAGGAGAGAGAGAGAGGAGAGTAGAGAGAGAGAGTCCTTAGAGAGGGGAGAGGGTAGAGTAGAGAGAGAGAGAGCTAGTTATGTGTGATTAGGCAGAGTATCGTGAGAGTAGAGAGAGTAGTAGAGCATAGAATAGAGAGTAGGAGAGAGAGAGAGATAGGAGAGAGAGTAGAGAGATGAGGTAGTATGCAGGAGGAGAGGATCGAGAGAGAGAGAGAGAGAGAGTGTGTGATATAAGTGTGATAGCGAAGATTCGTGAGTAGAGAAGGAGAAGGAGGTCAGAGAGAGAGGACAGAAGAGAGAGGAGAGAGAGATCCAGAAGAGAAGAATAAGGAGATGTTAGTTAGAGAGAGAGGGAAGTTGTAAGGATGAGTAGAGAGAGTAGAGAGAGTAGTAGGAGAGGAGATGAGAGAGCATTGAATACTTAAACGTTTTGACTGATGGGGGGCGCTAACATATAGCAATATGGCAATAGGGATCACCCTGACCGGTATGAGTTTTGCTAGAAATCGACGTCCGAGATTAAAGCCAGTAAAGACTGCCTTTTCCAAGGATCGGAAGCACGGCAGCTACGGTTTTGGCTCGTGGGTTCCTAGTAAATGCTGAAACCGTTCAAAAAACGTCGATTCCTCCGTCGGCGGAGTCAAGTTAGCCAGAGTAGAGAAGCCATTTTGGATGGGGTTGGTGCGAGGTCGCACTCAGAGAGTTTGAATGGCAGTAAAGACCAACATTGGGAAGCGATTTCCTCTGTAGTAGTAGCAAAAACTCCTTTTTGGTAAATACTGTTATAATAATTTTAGGTTCTATACAGTTAAAAATGTGGAAAAAAAAGGCTTGCATGTGAAATTTTCGTGCAAACGTATTTGGTACTGACTCAGTGTCGGCTCGATTCTTTCAACTGAAAGAAAGCTGACTATCGGGCAGGGCATCTATGCTTCTGCCAAGGAGGATCGCCGATTTGATGGTTTCCGAGTGAATTTCTAGGAACTCCTAGAGTCAAAGTTAGTGTTGCGATGCATGGCGTAAAGGTGTTTTCTTCGCTGTGATCTCGATCTGTGTTTCTTGCAGGAAAAGCGTATGCGCATCATGGTGCGTCCTTTTAAGGCGAATGTGGTAGAAGGCACGAACTAAATATTATACTGCTCGTTAAAAGCTTGGAGTATGATTTACAAATATCGATATTGGTATGTGTAAGTTATGTAGTAGTATAGTAGTAAGTAGTAGGTAGTGAGTTAGTAGTAGTAGTTTAGTTAGTTAGTATAGTATGTTGAGTAGTAGTAGTGAGTAGTCAGTCAGGCAGCAGCAGGGCAGCAGCTATGGGCTAGCATAAGGGCAGCAGGTGCTATAAGGCGAGATAGTTAGTAGTAGGCCAAGCGCTATCAGTGAGACCTAGTAGACGTGTAGTATTATTATTACTTAGTATGGATGCAGGGGCTAATGAAGCGGCATGGGCGGGTATGAAGCCGGACAGCCGCCAATTATCTGCATGAAGAATGAAGCATAATTTGGCAGCAGCTAGGCAGTAGTAGTGAGTAAGTTATTAGTAGTAGTAGTTAGTAGTTAGTATTAGTGAGTAGTAAGTGAGTCTTAGTTAGTATTAGTGCTAGTAGGGGCAGTATACTTAGTAGGCGGTAATAGTAGTAGTAAAAGTGGTAGTAGTAGTTACATACTACTAGTGAGTCGTAGTTCAGTAGTAGTAGGGCAGTCAGTAGCAAAAAAACACAACAGCAGCTAGGCAGCAGCTAGGCATGCGAGCAGCTATGCAGCAGGCAGCTAGGCAGCAGTAGTAGATAGTAGTAGTAGTAATAGTATAGTTAGTAGTTAGTATTTTTTAGTAGTATTAGTTAAGTAGTTAGTAGTAGTAGTAGTTATGTAGTATGTAGCTAAGTAGTAGATAGTTAGTATAGTCAGCCGTCCTAGTATGCAGTAGTATATGTAGTAGTAATGGTAGAGATTGTATTCTTTTGAGCTGTAAATGTTGTTTAGTTAGGTTGGCTGATAGTCTATTGGCTCTGGTATGGAAGCTTGTTTAGGGGGGGGAAATGAAGAAAAAGTGGCCGACTGTCTGTGGTGATTCTGTAGTAGCGTCTTTATTAGGCGAGTTAGTGAGTAGTAGTAGTAGTAATAGTAGACTTGTATTCCTTTTGAAGTTGCGTTTGGGTAATGTTTTGGCAGGTATACTTAGGGGCTGTTAGTCATGTGGCTCTGGCGATGGAACTTGCTGAAGAAAAGCTGGCCACAGAGCTTTCTTGTGGTGGTTCTTTGCAGATCGGGCACTGTGGTAAATATCTTTCGGGTCGACGCGCCAACCTGTATCGGTGCCATTATCATTAGTCACGTGACCCTATCGATTAGTCTTCTTAAATAGTAGAGTAATTATGTATAGTGCAGCGTTATAGTGTGTGTGTGTGTTGTTTGTGTGTGTGTGTGTGTGTGTGTGTGTGTGTGTGTGAGAGGAGTAGAGAGAGATATTGAGAGTAGAGGAGTAGTAGAGAGAGAGTAGTAAGGAGAGAGAGAGAGTAGAAGGAGAGTAGAGAGAGTAGGCAAACGGGTAAAAAGCGCATGGGCGGGTAGTAAGCCGCATCACCCAATTATCTCATGAATGAAAGCAACATTCTCGTCCTCATTTTGTGGGCCATGAGAGCGAGCGATTCGTCTCATGGCAAATTTGTACTGAAATTTTGCTTTATTTCATGAGATCATTGGGGTGGGTCTCTTCGCCCCGCCCATTGCGCTTGTTTACGCCGCCGTCTTCCCACTATACGGCATGTTTGTAGCCTAGCATCATGAATAATATTTTATATCTAATGGAATCAAGGCAACGCACCTTACCATGGGGGATATAGTCGGGATACGATTTTAAAATAGTTCCGCCGGCCTTCTGGAGAGTTTTAAGTCTGCATAAGCCCTCTGTCACTCTCTTATGACTCTGCGGCCTTTCGTTTTCTTGATTTTCTTGCGGCAGTTAATTTGGCAGCCTTTTTTGGGGGGGGGGGGGACATCTTTCTCTGTCTCTTCTGTTCAGATGGTTCTAATACAAATAGTTCCCCTGCCTTCTGGAAGGCTCTGTGGGCTAGCAAGTCCTCTACTAGTCACTCTAGACCATCTGCATTTAGACTGCATCGTTCTATCGCTTTCATATAGGGGTGTAAGACGGGGGTGTAAATACGGCGCATGAGGGCGGGTTAAGAAGCCCACCCAATTTCTAAATGAAATACAAGAAAATCTTCAGTCATAAATTTGCCCGATGAGCCGAATAGCTAGATCAATTAACGGCTCGTCTCATGGGCATAATGAGACTAAAATTTGCTTCATTTCCATAGTAGGTATAGATTGGGTGGGGGCTTCTTAGACCT
>JAGGCT020004139.1:1224369-1251351 GCA_017654935.2 Phymorhynchus buccinoides
CTCGTGAGGCTGTTGACCGTTTGTTTTGGTGGTCAAGAATACCCCGGTCTCTCAATTGTGCTCGGTATCTGGTAACGATATTATATGCATGTATGTATGTATGTATGTATGTATGCATGTATGTATGTATGTATGATGCACGATGTATGATGGTTGTATGCATGCATGCATATATCGAGAGATAGAGAGTCGATAGTTGCTTGATAAAAACTGGTCTGTGTCAATGTCTGTATTTGTGAACATCATTTAACCCATTAACTGTATGAATGTTATGTTTTCTAAAAAGAAAAAATTAATAAAATGTGCTGATTTACCTTTTTCTCTCAGGGGGGGGGGGGGGGAGGGGGGGTTTTCACAGTGACTTATGCAAGAAGACAGCTGTTTCCGACTGGGAAGATCTCAGATGTGTCCAGTATTGTATTGTGACTCAGAAAACAAACTCATAACGTTAAACGTTATTAATTGTCTGTGTTCTAAAAAGAAGAAAAATAATAAAAGTGCTGGATTACTTGTTCTCCAGGGGAGGGACGAGGGGGGGGGGAGGGGGGAGGGGGGGAGGGGGTTCCGCGGGGGCAAGGGAAGTCCGACGGTAGAGTGTCACCGGCTAACAAGTAATCCATAGCTTTAGAGTGAGTGCTTATGCCAAAGAAGGAAGTGTTCGATTGGTCGAAGATCTCAGATGTGTCAAATATCTGTATTGTGAACCTCAGAAACAAACTCATTGACGTTAACTTTATTAATTGTCTGTGTTCCAAAAAAAGAAGAAAATAATAAAAATGTGCTGATTTACTTTTTCTCCCAGTGGGGGATGAACAGTGCCTTATGCAAAGACAGCTGTTCGATTGGTGAAGATCTCCATCAGTTGCATGATCAGCCTGCAATTTGACTGAAGAAGAAGAATGAAATTGGAATTTTACGTCACTCTCGACCTGGGAAGGCACATATGGGACATTTGTTAGTTGTAATTAAACAAAAAAACGATACAAATAACGTAAGAGGACGTATACAAAGACGATGACAAAACATAGAAATGTATGGGAGAGATTTCTAAAAGCACAAAGTTTTGTTGGTTGTGAGGAATATCCTGTTAAAATTATAAAATTAGTTAGTGGATCTTTAGATGCCTGTTAACTAACTATATGTGTATAAGATATGTGCTAATTGGTTCGTTATCTGGCCCGAGTACAACCCTCCCTGTTGTATTAAAAATTCAAGGCTACAATTTTAAAAATATCAATCTTTTATATTTATTAGTAAAAACCACTTTAGGCCGTTTAGATTATTTGTTTAAAATATATCTATACAGATATATTACTTTTTTTATTTACGGTAAATTTGTATTTTTATTTCTATATCCAACTTAATAAATTTTCATCTTTTTATTTAAAAATCCCGTTTTATTAAACTCCTTTAACGTCGCTATATTATCTAAGACAGAAAAAGTCTTTTCTAACCCTAAAAGAAAAGGGGTATGTCTAATATCTCATCTGTGGCCCTTTAAAATATGAATGTGTTGTAGGAAGGGGAATCCCGGAGGGCCTCAACACACCGATTTTGTGCGGTCCGACCGAGGGAGGTATACGCTAGCCATCCTCGCTTTCACACCCTCTTCTCTGCCCCCGCCCCATCATGGGGGAGGTCATCTCACGGGTTTTGGGAGGAGGGAAGGTGGAGGGGACAATTACCCGGGGGTCTTTCCCACTACTGGGGGAGACGCCCCCGCCGCCGGGGGACACGCGATACAAACTCGCGTCCACCACCAAACTTGACGGGCACGCCTCCCCAAGAGGGGGGCCCCAACTTCGGGCAGAATTACTTTAAAATGATCCCAACTGAGTATTCTATATACACACAAACAAATATGTACATGTTTATTTGGCAAAAAGGGCACCATGATCTATTTTATATTAGTTTTTATTAATATAATTATTGTTAAAATATATTTTAAAAGAGGGTTAACTATTAACCCATTCCTAGTGTGAGGGGACCTGCAATTTGACTGTCCAGTGGATGCCAACATGAGCAAAAAAGACATTCTACAAGAGGGAATGATGTTTCTTTGCACCAAATCGAAAATCACAATAAAAGCAAACCAGCACTAAGTTATTACAGAAACAATGCAAAATCGTATGTAAAAATGGCCGAAGAGAATAATGTTCAGAAATTTTAATATTAAAACTAATACATGGACTAGAAGAGGGCAGCTCCTGGAGATGATATCCAAATAAGGATACAAATTTATGGTATGAAAGAGAAGTCTCAGGAATAGCTGAAGCTCCATACCCCTAATCTGAAGGTGACTAAAAAGTTAGTGCATTGTTCAATGCCAGAATAAGTGCTTTCATAAAACTTTTCTGTGTCCAAATTTGTTTGTGAACCTCCCCCCCCCCCCCCCCCCCCCCCCCCCCCCCCCCCCCCCCCCCCCCCCACCCTGACCGAATCTGATGAAATATCGTATTTCGTATCTACCCTTTCAATGAGGTCGTGTTGGGGGGGGCTGCGTGAAAATAGTGACAAAAATAGTGATTTGTTTTCGGATTCGTTTCAAGCATAGTAGATTTCATTCAGAATCAGGGGCCACCATAGTCGTAAGGATGAATGAACAGTCGTACGATGAAATCACATGCGTGAGTCGTCCTTAACTGGCCTGGACAGAGTTGTGGGTGACAATGAAGCAAGAAAGAAGCGAAACACTTTGGTCTGGTGTTAGCTTATAATCGAGGCTTGGAGCAAACTGACTATCTTTAGATAGTCAAATTGACATATTATCAACTTATACGAAAACTAGGAACTTGCATAAAAAAAAGACTGCTGAAATATAAAAAAGCGAAAAAACACCTTTTTGTTAATATTTCTGCAGTCATTGTTTGACACAAGGTATTAGTTTTTTGGTATAAATCCAATAAACTTCAATGGACTATCTGATGATAAGTCCGTTTTGACTTCCAAAAAAACCATCGCATGTTCTGTATGGCACGACTGGACAAACCCATAGATAGGACTGATGTAGGGGTAAGTAGACAGACACACAGACAGGCAGGATTGTGGACGGGATATATGGTTGGATGGACAGTTGGGTGAGTAATGGAGGGATGTCAATGAATAGATAGAACAAATACATAGACACGTTATTTGCATGAATTACCTATGCATTGTCCCTGCTGGTGAGTTAGTGCGTGTATATCTCTGTTGTGATGCTTGTGTGTATAATGCCTTTCACTGGGTTGTTCTTGTGTTGGTTACCCTGGCTAAAAAGATTCCAGGATCATCCCACAGCGCGAAAATCACTTGAACACTTATGGTTACAAGGGCATCAGCTACGATGAAAACATTATTGGACGCTGCAAAGAACACCTTTGCAAGAGTGAATGCCCTGTGGTGGGGGGAAGATGGTTTGAGTTACTGACCAAACAAGGGCATAAACTCTCGCCAAAACCATATTGAGGCCACGTAATGGCTGCCATTTGCAAGAGTGAATACCATTTGGATACTGACAACAAGGGCTTAACTCTCGTCCGTCAAGGGCGTTAATAACCCTAGTTGCAGTGGCCATATTGATGTTTTGATTACCTGCACGCGAGAAGCCACAACTCCGTATTCGGGGGATTTGGAAGGACTGATGGTGTTATGCTAGGAGCTTGTCATGGCTAAAGACAATCCCCAATAACTATGAATGGCATAACAATATTTTGAAATAGCTTAGGTCTAGCTATGTCGATTGACTGACAGCCTTAAGCCAAGCAGATCTTCACAGTGTGAACGAGTGAGAAAGGAAGGTGTGGTGGGGTGTGTGTGTTGTGTGTGTGTGTGTGTGTGGGGTGTGTGTGTGTGTGTGTTGTGGCGTATGTGTAGTGCGTGTGTGTGTGTGTTGCGTGTGCGGTGGCGTATGCGCGTGTGCGTGGCGTGTGTGTGCGCGCCGCGCGTGCGTGCGCTAAGCATCTCTCTGTATGTGTAAAGAATCGTGTATAATGCATGTTTAAGCCTATTGTACGTAAAACTCCTGAGCTAAAAGAAACAAAACGTCCAAAATCGAACGAGCAACTTGGACAGAAAACCGGGTAAGCAAAAGATGCTTGGGCAGTCAGATAGTCAGGCATCGTCGTGAAATGAAATATAGATAGCACAGGCCATTCCATGTTGTTGTTGGCTTTGAGTTAGTTCCCGAGTGGGCAACTATTGTGATTCCGGTCATGTATCTGTGTGTGTGTTTGTCTGTCTGTACGTCATATTCTCAAAAGCTACGGGAATGATTTTAATCAAATTGGTAAAGGGTAGAGTATCTTGACATGAAGGTTCTTTTCGATAGTCAGACTGTGCTGACCTTGACTTTGAAGTTTGACCTTGAAAACCGAACTTCCTTCTTGGCTATATATTTCATTGTTATGAGCTGTATCTCACGAACCAGTGAACAGAATCGCTTCATTTGTGTGGCGTGTATGAACAGCGCAGGATGTTGAGTAAAGAAAATATAACCATGCTGACCTTGACCTTGAAGTTTGACTGAAACCACATTTCTTTTGTGCCATGTCTTCACACATTGAACTTACAATGTTTCAAACATCATATGCAGGGCATTAATTTATGGTACGTCTGATGTTTTAAAATAATGATCAATGTCAAGGTTAAGGTGGAAGCCATGAGCTGTGGAGGATGTGAATCGGCGTTCAGTTATATATTCACATTTGTACAGTTACAGGCTTCAGAT
Organism: Phymorhynchus buccinoides; assembly: GCA_017654935.2. Classification (NCBI taxonomy): domain Eukaryota; kingdom Metazoa; phylum Mollusca; class Gastropoda; order Neogastropoda; family Raphitomidae; genus Phymorhynchus; species Phymorhynchus buccinoides. The sequence goes on from JAGGCT020004139.1 coordinate 1,229,075, forward strand.
TTGGCAGCAGGTAGACAGGGTCAAGGGCATGTGCAGTGTATAATATCTTTAGATTCATGACCTTGACTTTACTTTTGAACTAATCTCTGTAGCAGGGGTTATAGTTCAAACACCATACACCCACATAACTTATATATTCTTGATCAGAATGACTTAGGGAAGGAGTGGAGAATTTGCAGGCTTTTATTTCACCTTGACATTGATAATTGACCTTGAGGGCATTTACAAAAATACTTTATCCGTGCACCACGCAACCATGTAATATATTCTCATCAAGCATCATTAGGAATGTAGTGGAGACATTAGAGGCTTCTTGACTTTGACCTGACCTTTGACTTTGTTTTGTTCCTGTCTGCCCAGGCTGTAAAAAGCGAAGGCGAAAAGGGGAAAATGGGAGAGGGAGAGAAGAGCTACACAGAGTGGGTTTGAGGTCACTAGTATGGTCGATCAGTGTGTTTCTATCTGTCCGTCTGGTATTCATGTCCCATCGTGTGCCTGAGTCTAAACTAAACACCTTTGCTATAAATATATAATTAAAGCTGCCTCCATCTTACCTCTGCGACAAATTAAATCGATACGCCAGCTCGCACTTTACGTTCAGTTTCTGACACTCTTCTCTCCAGATCCTAGCTATTGCTTTCAACTGTTGGTTGGCGCTCTTTGCGTATAAGGACAGACCTCCTGGAACAAAATTCCTCTTCCCTCCGCCAGCGACCGACCCTATCTGCATTCAAGCTAACTCCAAACCCCACATGTTTCCACCGTAAGGAAAGCTCTGCCCTTTACTCGTCCCTCCTTGCCTTTAGGTCTGTTTGTGCTGTATTCCATTTATGTCATTACGGTGTGTTCGCTTGTGGTGGTTGCGTTTTGATTGAATGTAACGTGTGTCGCGCCCGCTTTGATTTGATTTCTATCAAATTCAGCGCCGTATAAATACTGTATGTGTTTTTGTTGTTGTTCCAGGCGGAGGACGTTAAGCGAAACTTTATCCCATGTAAGAGCGAGGGAACCTGCCGCCACTCACGACTCACTTGTTTTAAATGAAACGCTTTAAGCGTCAAATTCGATTGATCTCTCAGGCCTGTATTCACATGAGATAGGTATGAGACTGTCATTTGGAATATCTTAACTGGAAGCCTCTTAAAGTAGTACGATTAACTACTTCGGGACGAATTCGAGTATACTCGGAAAACTGAAGAAACGTCAGTTCAAGGCCTAATTCGAGTATTCTCGGAACAGCGTTTCTGAGTCTAGAATTGCCGAATCCATGTTTTCTCATCCAAACACGTTTTCGAGTGGGTCTTTGTCACTTTTCAGCCGTCGTTTCATTAATATGTGGTGCTTTTATGTCATCTGGTAATGTAAAAGTCCAAGACTCGGCCCTAAACGACCCCCTCAAAATGCTCCAATAGGTTTCATTAACAATGGTGTAAATAAGGAGACTAATAATTCCGATTTAATGCCAATCATGTCGATATAAAAATGAAAATTAAACTTGGATTACCAGTAGTGGTTCCTTTTTCCTAAAATGAGGCACAGAAGGCGAGGTTGTTTTTTCGCGATTGTATTTTAGTTATCGTGTTTTTGTAGGCACCCCAGGCAGCAATGATTTCTGCCTCATGCAGTGATGTCTTGAAGGGGTTGTTCATAGTACGTTATAAGGACTTCTAAGATACCGGATGATAAGTCTCATATTATCTCAATGTGAATACAGGCCCAGATTTGCGGTTGCTGTGGAAATTGTTTCGAGGTGGTTTTTTATAGCCACCGTGCTTTTACTTCTCATAGTTTTTTTTATGATTCCGTCAAAATGTAAAGCATTCTGTTACTTTAGGTAAAGATTGTAAAATAGTAGTAATATGGTAGACGAACAGTCTTATAATGCTTGTATTAACGCACAATTTAAATTAGTATTAATGGTAAAAGCCAGTATGTCCCCAAAGGGCATCAAGTCATAAGTCATAAGTCATAAGTTTCTTTATTGTTCATTGGCATTGCACAAGAACATGGAACGTGTCCTTCCACCGGTAAAATAAAAATATTGAAGTTAATAACATATGAAACATAAATTACATTAGCAAATATGTAAACTCTCACACCACACCCAATCATCATCCGCTCTCCGCTATCTTGCTCACTCATCATGCACCACCAACACTTCGCCTTCCACGTTTAACCTTTCTTTCTTTTTTCCCTTTCCTCCTTTTTTCATGTTCCTTTTTCTTTTTCCTTGCCCCACCCCCCTTTTGTTTCCATCAGCCCCTTTTTATTTCTTTTTTATCCTTTAGTAGGCTAAAACAGGTACCCTTGAAGGCACTATCAAAGGGCGAGTACCTTCTGTTAACTACCATTTCGATATATACTCCTCACAAAAAAGTCTAGCAAACAAAAAACTTCTCACTTGCAAATGCACTTTAATCATAAAAAACTCGTAGGTAAAGTTTCACTGCTGTGATTTATCTTCAACATTTCATTAAGAAAATGAGTAAATCACATAGCGGATCATCTCCGATCTCAGGATATTGGGCAAACAAAAGAAATGGTGTCAAAAACAGGTGTGGAAGAAGACAACTGTCAATTTCAAATTTAAGATAAACAAGTGTGCAAGCAGTTCATAATGTCATGAATAGCGATGTGACCTCCGTAGGCATGAATACATACAGGACTTGGAAGCGGGTGTCATGTTTTTGGGAAAGGGGGCCCCCCAATTTTAAAAAAAGGGGGGTTTTTCTATTCCAGCTGGATCTGTGGATGGCTGGACTAAACACCAATTTGATTTGTGCTTGACTGCTGGTGAGGAGTATATGGAAAAGCTAATGGTAGGAGTGATTGTTCGGTACTTGGGTAAAAAAACATCTGAATCAATTGAAAAATGACGACAACCATCATGAGGAAAGTGGAATTTCGATTTGAAAGGAAAAAACAGATATATATATATATATTTAATGTGACCAGCACCATTAAGTCGCGGGATAGTTTCTCCACAACAGGTTGCAAGTTTGTGTTTCTAACATCTTATCTTTCATATTATAAAGGATGGCTTAATAATATGGTCTGTAAATGGTCTTATAAGTGTTTTAAAATGAGTAGGTCCCCCCCCAATGTCATTCTTCAATAGGTTAGACTTTAGACTGAGTTTTCTCAAAATGCGACACTCACCTACTAACTCTAATGCTCCATAACTGTGAACGGAGAAAGATACAAGAATGTTCTGATCACGGAGAACGAGACTTGTCTGAAGTTTCAAATATACCCTTTCTCAGAAATGTTTAGTTTGACGCTTAAATGTCCCTTTCGTGGTGCTGGGTCACATTTAGACCCATCCCTTCCCTCCATCCACTCCTCCAACTTTCATCCAGCCATTATCCACCCTAATTGTGGTTTGTCTGTCAGTTATTTAATGCGGCGGAACATCAGTCTATGTAAGAGGTTGGTGTCTATGCTTAACAATGCCCTGTGCGTTAAAACACCAGGAACAATGGAGTTCGGCTCTTTTCCTAGTCATTGTTGCCACAAACTGTCAGCCACGTGGCAGTTGTCTTGTTTGATGTTATTTTTTTTTTTAAACCAATCGAGGGCGTTTCCAACGTATTGGCACTGCAACTAGGGTAGTAACGCCCTTGGACAGCGAGATCGAAGCCCTGGGCGTCAGTATCTAAAAGGGCATCACTCTTACAAAAGGCAGACATTTAGTGGCCTCAGATAGGTCATTGGAGGAAATATTGCTCTTGTTTAGCGGTTACTCAAGCATCTACCAAGGGCATTCACCTAGCAAAAGGTGGTTGTTGCAGTGGCCAATAGCGCCCTTTATAGCTTTCATTTGGCCACCTTCTGTTACCGGTCAGAACAAAAGGAGTTCTTAGTGTTACCACTAAATAATTTCATCTGAGCGCGGATATTCCTACAGAGATTTGAGAAATACAGCAAGTCGTAGTTCGGATTACCTCTTAATGTTTACGGAGACTGTCGTCTCAATCATGGTCTTTTCAGTTTCATGGACAATGTCTAGACCGGATCCTAACCCTGCCACAAAGCAGATGTGTCTCAATGCAAAACGTTTGAGGGGTGGAGAGTTGCGTAATGTACCGGATACCACAAATTACAAATTCTGATTGAAATAACAACGGGTCGTATTAAAAGAGACTTACTTATTCAAACATATGGCATTAAAAGTGACGTTTTCAATTCTTTTCTTTTCGGACGTAATAAAGCCAATTTCAAAATGTTTCCTTGAAAAACGTTCCAATCTTACTTGTTGTTTACTTGCTTTGTACGAGGCATCTTTTGCATCTGATCCACTGATAGAGAGATGTATGTCATTACCGACTGGGTATGAGATGCAGTGTCAGAGGTTTTGCTGGTACGGTCGGCTAGTACCAGCTACAGCTGGAACAGAGCGACTGGCGCTGGTCATTCTCCCAGTGTCTTCCAACTGTGTCTGCACAGCCAACACCCGTGAGTTGCTATGAACAAGGGTGTGTCTTGTGTGATGTCCACAGCTGTTCCGGAGAACGTTTAGTTCAGGCTTTTTTCAAGCAAACCTCACACGAAATCCTTTCATTGAACAGCTGTCAAGAATAACGTTATGTAAGAAAATGAGTATATTCAGGACCCGTGTCAGATTCCATTCAGAGGCTTTTTATTATGTTGCGATACAAAAAAAAGTGTATTATTTAAGACATTTTCTACTAAAATAAGTAACACGTTACGTCCACAATTTTGTTTTTCCATAAATCTGAAAGAGTAAATATATTAAAAACTACTCGAGAATACAGCAAAATATTTAAGAAGAAATGCTTGGTGAGGTTTGATCTAGATTCTAGATTCAGTCATCCACTAAACAGCTCATTTATGTGCAATAGAACAGCGTGGTGCGATGTTGCAGAATATGTATGTTTTTTTTATAAGATTACTGAAGGAAGGTGGAAGTATTCGATGACTTGTTGGGTAGATGTTGTATGTAGTACTACAGAAACAATTTAATTTTTGGGTATCGGAGAAAATACAGATACATTATATTGTTTGAATGATATTATAACAGTTGGGGTCATTAAATTTATTTCAGTGACCGTTTTTTCAAAACTTATAAAATACCTTGTAATTTATTTTTAAAGAAAATATGCAAAGTATTTGAAGAAGTATATTAGTTAGTCTCTGTATTTTGCTGAATACTTTTATTTTTAAATGTAGTCGACAAATCGTTTGATGCAATGTAATGGCAGTGATTGCAGCCGCGATCGAAGAGAGTGAAGCTGGTAATGTTTTCAGTGCATTCTGAAGCCGACTGACTGACTGACTGCTGTGAGGAGACTATCTGACCTATCTATGTTAGCACGATACGTTTGAACAAAGGACTTAGGACGCTCAAATTTTGCATGAGGATAGGTACTCAAAACAATCTACGCCAACTTCGAAAAAATTAAGGCATAGGGAAAAGGTCAACGGGTCACTGGAGCCCGAAATGCTGCGAACACCTGTACGATAACGGAGGATCTAGGACGCTCACATGGTGCATGCAGATAGGTTACATAAAGATATCTAGGCCAAGTTAAAAAAAAAATAAGGTCATAGGTCAAAGGTCAAGGTCACTCAAAAATGCTGCGAACACTAGCACGATAACGGAGGGACATAGGACTTAATTCATTGTGTTTGTTCCCCCCCTTTCCTTCCAAATCAAATTCTAGTACAGTTTTGTGGAATTTACTATTATTTGTTGTTGTTGGTGTTGTGCTTGTTCGGCGTTGTGTATATTCATTCATTGTATCTTCTTAACGTTCCCTTTTGCTTGTTATTTTCATTGTGATGTTATGCTCCAGTTTCTTATCACATGCGCAGCCATAGTTGTGTAATATCTGTGCTTGAGCGCCTGTATAAGCTCCCCAATAAGCTTGTTGTGTTGTCTCATTTGTTTGTGTTGCTGCTATATTGATTGCAATAAAAATTTGGTTTAAGCCAGGCGACCTAGGACGTCCACCGATACAGGACAGGTACTAAAAGGTATCTAGACCAAGTCTAGAAAATGAAAGTCAAGGTCATTGGCGCCGAAAATGCTGCGAGACCTGGCACGATTACGTTTGACGGAGTGACCTAAGACGCATCACAATTGACTTTGCGGGATAGGTACTAAGGATATGTAGCTAAAGCTAAAAATCAAGTCATAGGCGAACGCGTCAAATGACTGCCGCGCGGCTGGTGGCTTAGCGGCTTTAGCGTCTTAACGCTTTAGTTAGTCCATTTTTGAAAATGCCAAAATGGCATGTGTCTCGTTCCGTTTTAATTTCGCTGTCTGAGCATGCTTCGAATAAGGCTATAACTAATTAAAAGTGGTCGGCCTCTCTAGTCAAGGGTTGGTTGTGTCAGGTGCATTTAGCCTTGTTGTTTCAGGTTATTCTTAAAGGGTCAAGTCTGTTGTTATTGACTAATCATTCTCAAGTTAAGAGCATGTCCACCGGTTCCTAGTGCAGCAGTCAAAGGGATTATTTGGACTGTGGGGACCCTTTAACGCTCTGTTTCACAAGCCCTCTCTTGACAGAGAGGGTGGAGCTATACCCAGTGGGCATTTCCTTCCATTAACCTTTGGGGACCTTCCTTAACGCCAGCTATCCCTAACCCCTCAGAGAGAGCGAGGCTCTACACTGTTTGGAAAGAGGAGAGGAAAGGGGAAGGTGAGGAGAGAGGGAGAGAGGAGAGGGGACGGGAAATTAGGGGATATGGAGAGAGAGGAGAGAGATTCCACATTTTTGTGAGTAGATTTTTATGAGAATGTGTGTTCACTCGGTTATTTTATTTTTTTAGACCTTCGTGTGTGTGGTCCCACAAATGTTCCGTTCGAGTGAGCCTTGGAGGCTTTGCCTCTTGTTTATTAGGTTTCTTTCTGCAGTGTTGATGCTAGTCAAACCATGGGCTTCTCTCAAGGCGACTGGAAGAGCGTCCCTGCCTCCCCCTCCACCATCCACAACGCCTGTCACCCGCCCTGTGACGACCACTCTTGTGTGTGTGCCCTCCTGCACCTCCCCCCCCCCTCCTCCCCCCTCCTTCCATGCCTGCGCGTGCCGCCCATGTGTGCCCCTTCTGCCTGCTCCCGGTGTGCCCACGGCTCAGTTGCACGTGTCGGGGACACGCGACAGGGGGACACTGCTGACGTCACCTGTGGCTCTGGATTCGTCTGACGCCCAAGGTGGGTGGATGAGCATATTGAGTGCCAGGTGGGGGTTGTTAATAAGCTTGCATAGATGGATGGACGGACGGATGAATGGAGGTGTGTGGAAGAATTGACATACGGAAGACTGAAACAAAATGGACAGATTGGAGTATGATTCTTTCAGTTCTAGGACAACTACCCCCCAGACAAGTACCCCCCCGGACAGTCACCCCCTGGACAACTAACCCCCTAGGACAACTACCCCCTAGCTAGGACAACTACCCACCGGACAAGTACCCCCCTGAAAACATACATAGTGTCATAAAAAAAAAGTGAAAACATTGACTTTTTAAAACTTGTATAGTGTATTTTATTTTACATTTCATGCACTAATTTCTATATACAAGGCAATTATATACCCATAATGTTTTATCAGTTGATGTGAGAGTGTGTGTGTATGCCCTCTCTCAAAATATCCTCGACCTTTTCACACCATTTTTTTCGTTTTGTGTCAGTGATGTTTCGTTTCTTTAGTTTAACGTCTGTTCACCTGCAAGTGATATTAGACCCAAAAAAGGAAGAAAAAAAAGAAAAAGAAAAAAGTGATCGTTGTATGTCGATTGTGAAATTAATTAAGCCTACATAAGATAGCTATTGAAGTGAGAGTGTGTTTTATCTCCCATTTTTTTCTTGGTGAGTGCGTGAATGGTAGTATTAATATATGTGTTTTTCTACACATCTATTCATACAAATCTAAATGAGTGCATATAAAAATTACATTAACATATATATAAGATGGGAGGGGAGCGATGGACATACAGTAAAATTTCAAACTGACTTTTGTAACATGAAGAGTTAAACAAGTGTATCTTAATTTCTAAATGGGTAACAACAAGAATATAATAACGCAATTTAAACTAACAATTAATTAGTAACTCAAAGAAAAAAACCACACAGGACTTATGTGCAGGATTTCTGAAAAAAACGTTTAAGGAGATTAAAGTTGTTTAAGATTTTGTCAATGGTTAAAGGCGTTTGATGGTTCAGCAATTCACCAACAGTTTTGTTGATTTGTTATTTGATTATAGGACAATATAGGAGCAAATGGTTTATAGATATTTGATTTCCACATATATACTTAATATGTATATGCATAGTGTATGTGTGCGCTCACGTGTGCGCATGTGTACATGTTTTGCATCGACAGTAGGCCTAATGCTCGTGTGCTCAATGGTGATCGTGTATGAACCAGTACGTAACAAACACAATGTGTCATATTGTATAGATACTATCACTTATTTTGTATGAAGATATTCAGTTTTTTGTGGTGTATGGCAGTGTAAGTAAGTGGACCGCATGGTTTTCATTTTGTTATCGAATAGACAATTTCTTTAACAATAATGTTTAAAAAATAATGTGTGTGGGGGGGGTACTTGTCCAGGGGGTAGATGTCCTAGGGGGGTAGTTGTCCAGGGGGCTAGTAGTCCGTGCGGGTCAGTTGCCGCGGCGCGGGTTACTTGTCCTGATACCGATATTTCGATCTGCAAAATGTGTGCAAAGCATATTCTTCCAATCGGTATTTAAGCTCGTATCTGTTACTCAGCATATTAAAGAGAATATCAGAATCAAGCACATTTAAAACAAGGCGCTAACAAAAACAAATACTCACACGAAACAAGATGATACCAGACGAGACATGAAAGCTTCCATAAATAAACCGCAATAGGGGAAGACGGGGTAAAAATCCCATGAACGGGTAAGAAGCCCATGTCAATTATCTCATGGAATGAAGCAAATTTCAGGTCACATTCTTGCCCATGAGACGAGTGTTAGTGTTTATGCTTAGCATTCGTCTCAAGGGCAAATTTGACTGAAAATGTTCTCTTCTATTTCATGAGACAATTGACATGGGATTCTTACCCGCCCATAGGCTTTTTACCCCGTCTTACCCTACAGTTTGTAAGCATGCCTAATTTTGTTCTGCGAATAATAGTCAAACAAATAACAAGGCTCAGTCCATCGCCAAGGTCACTCGGGTAATTGATACCAAGCCTATTTCCTTGAACTGAAACGCAAGCTTGCCTAATCTGGGGGTTCTGCTGGCAAATATAAGATGTGTAGCCCTATGGCCAGGACACAATGGACGTAACCAATGTCAAAGGTCAAGATCAGGGTCAACAAAGTAATTGTAACTTGGTGGGACCATTTACGTCAGGTTATGAACCACCAAAACAATGATAGTCTGTAGTAGTAGTAGTAGTAGTAGTAGTTAGTAGTAGTAGTAGCAGTCGCAGCAGTAGTAGTCATAGTACGTAATAGTAGTGGAAGACGGGGTAAAAAGCGCAGGGGCCGGTAAGAAGCCCACCCCAATTATTCTCATGAAATTAAGCAAAGTTCAGTCACATTTTGCCCGTGTGACGAGTGTTAATGTTTAGCTTTTGTTTTATGGGCAAATTTTGACTGACATTTTCTTTATTTCATAAGATAATTGGCATGGGATTCTAACCCCGCCCAGGCTGCTTTTTACCCCGTCTTCCCCTAATAGTAATAATGTGCAGCGGATAAAAATAGATGAAATGACATTTATTATTTTCAAGATCAACGGTTAAGGTAAATGTTGCAAGCTGATAGATTAGCCTACCCAGCAAAGCGTATCAGCACCAGGTGACGTATTTATCTGCAAAATTTGAGGCGATTCTGTGCAATGGTTTATGAAATCATTGCACAGAGAGACAAATTAAAAATCAAAAACAGACGCATTGTTGCTACGGTGTTTGATCGAGTAATGGAGGCAAGCAACTCTAATCTTCACGACGTGATCTCCCATAGGTGGGTTTTTATTCTTTCCCGAAAATCGTCTATTTCCGATCCAGTCCGTGTTCTTGGTGCGGTTCGTGGCCACAATTTCTTTGGGTTCAATAATGTTATGGGGCGCTTTCGATGGACGGAAGTAGTGGCGCCCATCAGCTGGACGACCTCAATCGCGCTGGCTCCGCAATTAAACTACATTATTGTCATCAGTAGGGGGTTTAAATAGGTTGTGTCCTGCGTACGTGTTAGCTCAGAACAGGCTCCACCGAATTCCACCGAAGTGACTCAGCAACAGTGTGGTGTCTGGTGATTGTCTCCTCACGGTCTAACATACAATTTAATATGCTACCCTTGGACGGCTGATTCTCGGATTCTGCGACCTGAGACGTGCGTAGGTGTGGCTGCGAGTCGGGACTCGGAAAGAGCTGGATGGGGAGCAGTGTCCCCCCCCCCCACAACAACACACACAAAAAAAAGATCTACGAGATCATGTTTATCAATATTTTCATCTTTTCGCCTCGATTCTGTGTATGATTCTCACACAGATCACGGGCGCATGGACGCGTTTCAGTGGAGCATGCTTGCAGTATGAGTTTCACCCACAAGGGAGTAGCTTATTCCGGGAGACGCTGCCCTGGCCACTGCAGGATTGTCAAATATGTGTTGAGGGGGTCTTCACCGACGATGGTCAGATGACCGTCAACTTTTTTCCAAACGAATCCTTGAACAACTTTGATCTCCATCTGATGTTCAGGTGAATGTTCATCCCACAACAGCCGCACATTGTGCATTATCACCTTTAAAATCTAGTTCCACAGGAGGCATGCTCGTTCTCAGAGAGATTGTTCAAGGAGATATAAATGCGACCAAACTGAACAACATTGCATGCCTATGTATAGGATAAATGCACATAAAACTGGTTGCCCAAATGGTCATGACAAGTAGCCAAGGTATACCACCCTTGGTATCTTCTTTACATATTAACTTTATGATGTAAGCTTACTTTCTATGTGACTATCTCTGTGATTGTTACGCCAAGGTACAAAATGAAAAGTGGTGATCAACTGTTGGTCGTATAATGTCCAAGTAGGTACATATAATTATTATTGATCATCATCAACAAAGACAGACACATTTACACAGCGCAAAGAGTACCAACAAAGAACTGCTACTGGGAAACCAAGCGAACAAAACAAGCAGGGGTAGATGGAAGAAGGGTACGGGGGGGCGGGGGGGGGGGGGAAGCGGAGGGGGGTGAGGGAGGGGGGGGGTAAGCAGAGTGTGTTGTGTGTAGTGTGTGTGTGTGAGAGAGAGAGACGAGAGAGAGAGAGAGAGACGAGAGGAGAGAGAGAGAGAGAGAGAGGAGAGAAACAAGTATAAACCCAGTCATCTTACCGCACGTTCTTTTTATTACCAGTTTTTTGTTTTTTTTTTTTACAATTGGGGTCTGACAACAGGAGTGTTCTGGACAACCATGGTCAACGGACAGTGGCAGGCAAACCGACAACTGGGTCCCATGCCACTGACCCCTGGCGACTCTTTCACGCTGTCCCTCCACCTGACAGCTGACCACCTGCACGTCACGGTCAACGCCTCTTCGCACGTGCACCACTACCAGGTTCCCCTAGTCGGCAGCCAGGGGCAAGATGGCGTCGACCTCAGCCAATCATTGCTCATGTCTGTTTCGGTAAAGTAGAAATCCAGTATGTCAACTTGCTGAGGGTGTTAATGACAACCCCCCCCCCCCAACAAACACACACACACACCACATTACGTGTCACATTCCCTTTTATACTTGGAAGATTTCTTAAGATTTCTTACCAACCATAAGTGGGAAAACACGTGAAATCCATGATTTTGACACGTGACGTGATGGGGTCTTTAACCAGAAGAGGGAAGGAAGAGGAAAAAGCGGTGGGGGGGGCGGGGGGGGGGGGGGTGGGGCGGGGGGGGTGTGTAGGAGGAAAGGAACAAAAACTGTGTGTTTGTTTGATCTAAAAGAAAGAAAAAAAGCTCAACAACTAAGCATTCGTGTGCATTGGCATGCTGTTTAGTCAACACGCAGGGAGAGGATAAGAACGTTTACACGTTTATGAATAGTGAAAACACATCAGGATGTGGTGAGCGTTGTTCCCCCTACGAGGGAATCTCTATATGCAAGGTCAGAAGGCTATGCCACTCTTGTATAGATGTTGATTTGTTTGTATGTTGACCTCTCCACCATTGTTGATGTGTACTCTGTAGGTCAGGGTCATAAAGGCGAACTTGGCACATTCTTTATAATGCTTAGTTTGTCTCACTTTGGTTCTGACCCACGCACTGCTAGGTGAATGGCATCGTAATCAACTTTGTTGTAGGAGGGGAGTTAATCAGCAAGAGAGTATTTCCCCTTTGTTCAATTTCATTGTCTCCTCTCTTGGCCTCACTATTCCATTCTTTGATTAACCAAAATTCCTTTCGAGGCTTACCACTTTGGCTTTCTGTTGTGTGTTGTTGTTTATGTGTAACATATATGCAAGTGTTAGAAAGGCTATATCCACTCGTCTGTGTATAGATGTTTTGATTTGTTTGTATGTTGTCCTCTCCACCATGGTTGATGTGTACTGTGGTGGGTGGAGGGTCATAAAGGCGAACACTTGGCACATTCTTTTTGTTTTGAGAATGAAGCTTTGCTCTGTCTCACTTTGGTTCTGACCCTACCCACGCACAGCTGCTAAGTAAGGTGAATGGTATCGTAATCAACTTTTGTGGAGTGGAGTTTAATTTAGAAAAGAGAGTTATTTACCCTTTGTTCAATTTCGTTATCTCCTGTTTTGGCCTCACTATTTCATTCTTTGAATCTCTATAAGGTTTTAGATGAGAGGGCTGGTAGTGCATACCCTTCTATCTTGTCCATCCGGTAGATGTATCCTTCCTCGGAACACGCGCACACGCTTGTTGTTGTGACTTTGTCATCCTTTCAAACCAAACGGTTATGGCGATAGACCAGGTCAACTGAGGATCAATGTCCAAAACAGAGTTCTTGACGAAAGCTCGAGTATTTTCAACCACTTGAAATGGCGTCCAAACCGTTAACCTGGCTAACATGAACCTGGACTACTGGCGCTTCGTGCCAGTAGAAAAAAGTCACAATAGGACTACTAATGCATGGCCTGGGATAGGTGTTTACTTCCTCCACCTGGGGATAATTTTTCACCTGTGTTTTTTTAAAGTCCGTTATATGTGAAGAATTAATTGATATGTTACCCTTTGTTGAACGGGTTATTTTGGCCGTGATAAAGTTTTCTAGTAATTAATTTTCATTCTTTGCGCTTACTATTTTGCATTATGGGGTAGGGGTAATCACTCTGTGATTATCATACTTTTTGTGCTTCAATCGTAATTCATTTTAACATAACCAGAACGTAGAAGAATTTTCTCCTTAAAGATATTTCTGCGGGCTCTGCCCCATTTTTGGTTTTTTTTTTTTTTTTTTGTGTGCGTGTAAACTAAGGCACTAACCAGAAGGTATTAGAAACCGGTGTTACTTTTGTGGGTTCTCCCAAATTGCCAAACCACTGGAAGGTGCCACAGCTCAGCTGCACCTATTTTCCATTTATATCCACGCAGTCCACCATACTACTGCTCCATAACACATATCGTGTGAGTGTGTGTGTGTGTGTGTGTGTGTGTGTGTGTGGTGTGTGCGCGCTATGCGCGCAAAGGCATACATGATAAATGTTTTGTCTTTCGATCATGTCGCATATTTGAAATCTGCATACACACACACACAAAAACACACGACACAGCACACTACACTACACAGACCTACACACGAACACACCACAGCACACAACAGACACATACACACACACAAGCGCAATACACGCACATACCAGCACGCCAACAGACCCATCAAACACAAACACACACACACACACATAATATATAAACACACACAGTACACAAACAAACGCGTGGAGCTCGTGCGCATGCGTACATACATAACGCCCACACGTACATGCACGGTTTAATTTCTCATGCATCTACTCATGCACATATTCGCTCACTCACGAGTGCGCACGCACACGCACACAAGACGCACTTCAACGCAAACACACACAACATAGATAAACATTCTCCAACAACGCCCCCCCCCCCCCCCCCCCCCCTCCCCCGAACTGATTTCCCTTAAACGGTAACGCGTTATTCACTTGGCGGGACGGGGTAGCTGCTGCGATGCTCTGCTTAAAGAGGAGCGCAGCCCGATGGTCCGCATCTGTGGCGCACTTCCGAAAGAAAACCGTTTTCTCTGTAGATTTACAGCAACCTGACAGAAAACTTATGGCAAGCAGAGCTTGTTGCTGCTGCTTTCTGGCGTAGTAGTAGTAGTATTGTAGTAGTATTGTAGTAGTAGTAGTAAGTAGTAGTAGTAGTTAGTAGTGGTAGTAGTTTTTTGGTTATTGTTCTGTTGTTTGTTAGTAGTTTGTTGATGTTATTGTTGCTGTTGTTTGTTTAGTTATAGTTGAGAAGAAGAAGAAGTAAGGCCTACTATAAGTAATAGTAGTGCTAGTGGAGGTGGTGCGTGGTGGTAGGTGGTGGTGGAGGTGGTGTTGTGTTGTGGTGGGGTGGTATTAGTATGGTAGTAGTAGTAGTAGTAAGTGTCGTAAGTACGTAGTATAAGTAGTAGTAGTAGTTAGTATTTGTTGTTGTTTGAAATTGGGTGCAGTTGGGTTTTAATACCATGTCTTATTTCTATGCCACGTAGTCTTTTAAATTTAACATTGTTGATTATTTTTTTTTTTTTTTTTTTTTTTTTTTTTTTTTTTTTTTTTTTTTTTTTTTTTTTTTTTTTTTTTTTTTTTTTTTTTTTTTTTTTTCCCTTTTTTTTTTTTTTTTTGTTTTTTTCCCAGTATGTTGTGATGCCATATTAATACGTGTTTTTGCCATATACTTTCCCCTCCTCTCTGTCTGCCTTAATATTCACTTTTTTAAAAAACAGTTCTTTACAATTACCCCATTTTCTTTAAACAAACCTTTTGGATTGATTTTCTGGGAGGTTTTAAAGAATTCTATTTTTTTGTGTAATCTTAGTCATCTCCTGTTTGAGTATTTTCTTTCAAAAGAGTCAGTTCATGGCACAAAAAGTTTCCAGACACCCAATTCAGTTCAGGAGAGCATATGTAATCGTTTTAGATTTGCCAAAACAGGTATTTCTTTTGCTTTGCCTGCATTTTTTTTTTCCTATGATTGTCCTGCGAGATAATCTGATTTTGTTGGAACTAGTTGGAAGAAAAATATCATTTGTACTATTTATGTTGTCAAGGCCATTAAGTATCTTAATGTTTCAATCAATTTACTTGATTCTACTGCGCTTGAATGAGTTTAAATAAAGATAATATGTCTTTCCTAAAAGTCATTCCATAGCATTTTCAGAATTGTTCTCTCTTCTCTGCATTTATTCTATACCCGCAGACTATACTTTACATGCTGTGCGTGGTATGTCCATTATAAACACCATTGGTAGTTGCTGAAGCACTACTGATCAAACAAATAGAACACTCAACTGACAGGCAGACTGTCACGCGCAGCATCATTGCATTCAGTTTTAAAATGCTGCAGCCTTATAAAAAGATGATGTATAACATCACACATGAGAAACAACGTGGATGCAGTAATGGAGTTAGCAAGATGACAGATAAAGAGTGAGAACCTGCAATGATACATGATCGTCTTAAAATTAAGGAGATTTATGGAACATGTTCAACTTGGCCTGACAATAACTCGCCAACCACCCACCCTGGGGGTGGATTAATGGATTTGTTGTCTCTCTTCATGCAATAGCACCCCCCTTGAAAGTCATGTATAAGGGTCTGCTTGAGCTGAGCAGATCTAACACACAACAATCAAAACCGACGTGCACGACATACTCTATAGCAGGAAACAGACGCTTGATTTCAAGACCTGTCCTCAGCTTTCCACTTTCCTCCAGAGACCTGTTCATCAGAAGATTGCTCAAGATTGCTCACATGCTCAAATCAACCGCGCGTGCGCGGGCGCGTTGCGTTTGCGTGCATGGTGGTGGTGTTGTGTGTTGTGTGTGTGTGTAATGCGTGCGTGTTCAAATGTGTGTCTTCTGGTGTGTGGGTGTGCGCGCAAGATTATTTTGTGTAAATATTTTGTGAACAAAAAATATAGTCCTTTTCACATAGCCTAAACAACTGAAACGACCGAAGCAAAACATGTCAGAACGGTCCCTTACGCCCTGGCATTGTTGCCGTTATGTCAGTGTCACCAGACCGCAAGCCATATAATGTACTCACATTTCATCTTTCTTTTTAAATAATATTAAGCGTAACACATGTATCACCATTGTTGTGAACAGACTTTAAATTAAATCAATCAATCAGTCTTTTAAATAATAACAAATTGTTCAAGAATAAGTGCCTTCGGTCTTCTTTTTCTCTTCGAGATCGCTCAGACAGTTCCCCTGTCACATGAGCGTAGATGCGTCATGCTGCCGTTTTAGAAGACTATGCGTTGCCTAAAATCTTTATCCTTGCAAAACAAAGTAAAGTTTCAAGTTTGCAAGATATGCGCCTTCCTAAGAAATAGTTAGGCCCAGCATGTCGACTTCGGGGCTGAATAAATCTTGTATATGTTCGAAAAAAAGCAGGAGAATGGACCAGTAGACATGAAAGATAGCAGATGACAGTAACAGAAGGAAAAGGCGAGTCAAAGAGAGTGACAGAAATTAGAGGAGGTTACACACAGACTTCGAGAAGTGGGGAACTATGTGTACAAAAGTTCCCCGTATTCCACGGAGGAAATAGGATGCCGATCATAATGAAACTTTGCCACACTGTTTCTGATATCCAAGCCCGCATAATCGTTTACGTAATACAGCAATTCATCATACCTGCCCCCCGTTGTTTGAAAAAATTTGATTCTCCTTTTTTGTGATACTGTTTCCAGTCGCTGTGGTCAAAATTTGTGATTTAATCATTAGGCTAGACGAAAACTTGCAGATGGTCGGGCATCAATCTCCTTGTAAATGATGCGCTCGTAATATGCTACTTACCAATGGTAAGCCGTATGGGGGGAAAAAAACATAGTTTTTTTCTGTTCGTTATTTATTTCTTTGGTTTTTGTTATTTCTGTTGAATTAAGGGCCGCCGCACGTCCACTAAACTCGCACGAACAGTACGATACGATTACGATCACGCGTATCTCGATGCGCCAATCACATTTGTGTCTTCGATCCACGTGATCGAATCGTATCGTACAGTCGTGCGAATTTATTGAACTTGGGCTGGCCCTTTTGAGTGGCAGTCCTTAATGTTGCTGGACTAGCCGAACGATACCAGCAAACCTCTGACACAGCATCCATTAACATAACGGCATCTCATTAATCTATTCCTGTACTAGGATAATTTGCATTATGTTGAGGATATTATTCTTATTATTTTGTACGCTTTTAAATACATTATTTTACAAGAGCGGCAGAAGTGTATCCTCGATTTGAAGTGCGAATACAGACGACACCTCCCCACGACCATTTTTTTCTTTAGTCCTCCCCCTGGGTGGGTGTCGGTGCGGACCCAGGCGCGAAACCTTGGTAGTTGTGGAGCATCGTCTTCTTTCTTTTCTTTTTTGGAAAGGGGGAGAGTACTTTGGCTGGGTCTCTCATATGGTGACGAGGGTTCTCTGCCAGCCTGAGACAACTCCGGGTTTCGCTCTATTGGAGCAACGCCCTAACCGAAGGGAATCCTTAACGACATTAAAACAACAACCAGCAAGAAATTAAAATGAATACCCAGTAATTTTTAATATAACTATGGCCTCTGGCGAGTGTCCCTCACTCAACTAGTCACTATTTTTTGTTAGAATTAGATATAACTATAAGGTGAAAACGATACGCCTCTTATGAGACTATTTTTTGATGTTACTTCGTACACCTATTGGGAAGCACTACTCCAATTTAATGATACACATTGGAGGATCTAGAGCCCCTACCAATGCATAAAGGATAGAGTAAAAAGAGCCTCACTACTTATATAATAAGACATAACCACTAAATTTTTAATGGTAACTCTTAAAACCATTTTTAATGTTTATAAATGTAAAAACTACTTATATGCACCAGATAAAATCATTTTAATGTTTTGTTTTACACTAACGCAATAGACTTTTGGACAAATATATTTTAAGTGAAATTCATAAAAATTTTAGCAGTTTACTAGGTTTAAGCTACCCTATATCATTGAGATCTTAAATTAACGCATAAATAAAGCCATTTTTAACTAGTCAGTAAAAATAAAAACTAATTCACCAGATAAAGTCACACACATATGTACAGAACCTGATGGTTATATTTTTGTACAGACAACACATTTTTCATAGTTCTTTTAAACTGGTCCACTCCGTGATCACTTGATCATGTAATAAGGGGGTTCTTCTTTTAACAATAAAAAAGTTTTTTTAAACGCTAGGTTCCTGTGACCCTCTGGTTCACTTAAACTTTTATAGGCGGGACCCTAACCTTTCATTTAAATGTAAATTTGTGTAACATGTTATGAAGGCCTTGCCTCCTTTTTAAACTTTTTATCGAATAAAGCTCCTTGAGCACAATATAAAAATGTGTTTTTAACTGTAGCCCTGGGGTTTTTGTTGTGGGTGGGCTCAGCCACAAACCTATCACTCACTTTTGTGGTCGGTCGGTCGGTCTTGTCGGTCCAAATTGTCGCACCTTTGACAAATGTCGCACTTCAAATCGAGGCTACACTTCAACATTGAGGCCGCTCTTTAAACTGATTGTATTTTAAAAGCGTACAAAATAATAAACATCGTTACAGACACTACAACAGCACGACGAGTATGCGGTCCTTCTTTTGATGAGTCTAAATAGGATACATAGTTTTAAATTTTTTTTTTTTTCCAAAAGATATAAAAGTTACGAAATGGTACAGAGATAACATTCTGGTTTACAGATTAAATTATTGAAAAGCCAGGGAGGTGACTCATGATTGGAGTGGTAAAAATCGACCACGTGCCCAAACTATGCGATTTCGCGCTTGTTAATGTTAAAAATGTGAAACAAATGAGCCTCAAAACTAGTCCAATATTTTCATTACTGATGCTAATAGGGAGACTAATGATTCCGATTATAATGCAAGTAACCGACGATTCGAAGCGAAAAATAACATGGATCAACCAGCATGTTTTGTCAAACTGATTCTTGACAGTGTTTGAGTTTGTTGCGCTTTTTAATTGTTATATTTTTCTCCCCCAGGCAACCCAGGCCAGACATGATGTTGTCTAAGGCGGTGAAGGTATTGAAGGGGTCAAAATGATAAATGCCGCGCCAATACCTAATAAAGTAGATTTCTTTCTTCTGTCTTCTTTTTTCAGCTTTCCCCCTTTTTATCGTTCAGTTGAATTCCATGAAAGGCTGCTTGTTCGACTTAACACCTTCATCCGCCCATGTCGCATTTTTGCACCCATATTGAACACCCATGTCCCATTCAACCCTTGAATCAGGGTCCTTTTTCAATGATATTGTGTTCCTAATGTCGGCAGCAAGGATTGACCCTATTCAAATTTGTCACAAAGAATCCTCACAATCTTGCAGATGAAAATCATGTTTTGTAGGGCCAAGTAAGTTTTAATAGAAATGTTTGGCTCAAAGATGGCTGGAGGTGAAAGGGTTAATGCCTTAGCATTAACAATGTACTTTTCTGAGTGGTTTCCTCTTGCAGGGGTTTTACATTTGGCCGGGTTCTACATTAGACGCATAAGTTCCGTACGGAAAACCCTAAGTAAGTGAAGAAAGAAGGATAACTGTTTAAAGTATATAGGGGACAGTCGACACGTGGCGCATCTTTTCCCTTCTTTTGTTCATTATTTATGGATTGCGCCGGGTTTCCGCATGGAATATCCGCTTATGTGTGTACACGACCTTAGTGTGGTTTTTATTGTAGTCCCGATTCTTGAACAAGCCTTTGGAATTTGTGTTTCCTGTAATGCTGAAATTGTAATATTGCATGTAAAGGCATAGGGTATGAGTTGTGGGTTAGGAAGCCCATGGGCGGGTAAAAGGGCCATGCCAATTATCTCATGAAATAAAGAAATTTCATCAAATTTTTCCTATGAGACGAATGCTAAACATTAACACCGTCCTCATGGGTCGCAAATGTGACTGAAAGTTTTACTTATTTCATGGAGATAATTGGCATGGGCTTCTTACACCGCCCATGGTTTTTTTACCCGTCTTACCCTACAACATTTATCGTTGATACTTGATACATGCTGAATACAGAAAAGCAAACACATACAATTTCATCCATTCGCCCAAGCGCATTCATCCGCATTTTACTTCCATTCGTCTACTAACTTCTCACTGACACCAAGCCCATCCCCACCTGGCACTCGATATGCTCGTCCACCCCCATGGGCGTCATGACGAATCCAGAGTCACAGGTAACGTCAGCAGTGTCCCCCTGTCGCGCGCCCCCCGACACGTGCGCTGAGCCGTGGGGCACATCAGGAGCAGCAGAAGGGGCACACTGGGCGGGCACGGGCAGGCAGCGGAAGGAGGAGGGGGAGTGGGAAGGGAGGGAAGGGGAGGGCACACACACAGAGCGGTCGTCACAGGGCCGGAGGCGACAGGCGTTGTGGATGGTGGAGGGGGAGGCGGAGATCTCGTTCCATTCGCCATCCGCAACGTATCTTTCTTGACTGTCGAAACCTCCTGGCACTGTCCGGTTTCGTTTGGCATCATACATAGCAACAGTACCACAGTTATTTTTGACTTTGCAGTGGTAGGCTATATGGCTTTTGCCTTGTCGAGAGATTGTGGTGTGTGGTTTTTTCTTCTTCCCCACGAGACCGAAAGGTCGAGTGGAAAAACCACGACACCACGATCTTGAGATAGGCCAAAAGTCATGTAAGGTCAAAATAACGGATATAGGTGAAAACGGGGTAAAAAACCCATGAGCGGGAAATGTCAGTTCCCCCCACCCCATTTTTTTGCCCATGAGATGAGTGTTAATGTTTAGCATTCGTGTTATGGGCAAATTTGACCTGAAATTTTCTACATTGCATGAGATTAATTGGCATGGGCTTCTTACCCACCCATGGGATTTTTACACACGTCTTCTCCTATACCGGGGATCTTACCATTTAGATTAAAACAGCAGAAAATCACAATGCATGGAAGAGGCAAGATGCGCCTCCATGTAGGTCTATATTATAGGCTACCAACCACTGCACAAACACAGCAAAAACATAGCAACATTCGTTAATCCGCAAAAAACATAGAGTTCTGCAAGTTAAAATGCCGAGAGCTAGTTTAATGTTAATTTAACCAATCTTCGCATGTCCGGAATAATAATTATATAGTTTTTTAAACTTAGGCCTACTGCACAGATTCTCAGACCATAGGAAATGGATCTTTTTTCATGAGGAAAATAAAGTGAACTTACTGTACTGAAATTAGGGGACAACGGGGCTGGTGCGCCTACTTTTCAGCTTTTCTTTCCTCTTTTTTTTGTTATATACGAAGCTGAACTCAATTAGAATCCATGTTTAGACCACTTGTTGAGTAAATGTATGGACAACATACGCTTATAGAAAATTCAGTTAATTCAGATTCATTTGTTACAAAAAATAGCAAAAAAAAAACACAATTCGCTCAACCTTTCTCAAACTGATGCACATACTCCAATTTTAGATAGAACATGGCAGTACGATAGCATGTGGCTACCAGATGCTCGAAATAGTTATAGAGCGATGAAATAAAAATGATGGACTTGCCCTGAACCAACCAAGCGGGTATTAGGTAGACCTGGTTACATATTCGCCATTTTTAGACAGTTATCGTATTTTTCGACATGTTCTGGCTTGCAGATTCAGCCTCGAGTTAATCTTTCAATCCATTAATATCGATCAATCAGAACGCGGTTTTATATCGAAACTGTTTCGGTTTTCTCATGAATAGTACCAAAGATTGGCTGCAAACCAAGTCCATGTGTCTTGTGACAATTTGTCGTCCATACCCCATTCAATTTCGTCCAGGCATGACATACAATTTCGTCAAGGACAAAGAGAAAAGCACAGTGAACTTGAGTTTGACATAATAATATAAGAGCTGAATATGGTGTATATTTTCTTCTCTTTTTTTTTTATTAAGACATGTTGAGTGATATCAGAACAAAAGTAAAGGCCTCCAGTCCATTTTCTCAAGAGGGTCGAATATCCATTGTGGGCACCTGTAACCTCATTAGTGAGACATGATAAAAGTTTGCGTAACGTCCTCCGAGCCTGGAACATGCACGATATGGGGCCT
>JAGGCT020004139.1:1251851-1290710 GCA_017654935.2 Phymorhynchus buccinoides
GAGATTTCCATGATGGTTTGGCAAGCTGAGAGACTCACGTCACTTGCTCCTAACTGAAGGCAGCAGTCTTTCAGATGCCGTCATGCCTAGGACAGTCAATGAGGTGAAAATGGGAGGGCCAGATCGTTCAGGCCCCAAGTCGACCACTTGCTTCAACACTGACCATCTAATTCCAAGAGC
This sequence comes from Phymorhynchus buccinoides, assembly GCA_017654935.2. NCBI lineage: Eukaryota > Metazoa > Mollusca > Gastropoda > Neogastropoda > Raphitomidae > Phymorhynchus > Phymorhynchus buccinoides. The sequence goes on from JAGGCT020004139.1 coordinate 1,252,032, forward strand.
GATCACGAACGGATTCAGCTGAAGGAAAAGTGAAGGTGGTGGTCCACAAGAATCTCCCACACTGGAGAGAAACTCAATGATCGCTTTTTTTTCATCGGCAGTGGCCTCAGCATTGAACACTCTTATGGCTTCACTTTGCAGAGAGGAGCTGACGTTCACACTCTTCACAGCTCTGAGGACGCCTTGAACAGACGGGTAGTTGATGATGTTCCTCATCACGTCTCTGTGACTGACGATGTAGCTGGGTAGCTCATGGAGAACAGTTATTCCCAGTCTGGCCAAGGCAGCGGTCAAAGGGGCTGACAATGGTGGAATATCACTGGCAGAGCTGCTGATGTAGTGACCAGTCAGAGGAAGCAGGGACACATGGCCACTGGCCACTTTCACAGGCAGCAGTGAGAGGTGGCTGAACGCGGAAAGGCTCTGAATCGAATCAAGGAGCTGCCAGACTCGCTCAACCCAGGAGTCACTTGCGTTCAGCTCTGGAACTCTGTCGCCAAACCTTGCTTTCAAACTTTTCTTCAGCAGCGATGGGATCCGTGGATCATTGGTGTCCAGTTCCTCCAAGGACAATGTTCCTGCACAATAGAGAGTGAGCATCAACTTGACTAGCTGTCATAGAAGAGCATGCAAATACTACTTCCTTTCATGTTGAAGTAGAAATGTTATTCATTTCATATTTGTTCCATTTCTATTGTTTTTAAGCATATACATCTTCATACTGAATCAGACTGTATCTTTATTTCAATTACTTGTCAGCATTTCTTTTTCTTTGTTTATTCTTTTTTTTCTTTCTTTCTTTTTTTTGGGGGGTGGGGGTTATGATCTATTGACTCTTTTTCTTGCCTGCAACAAACTGTAAACCAAAACGGTTTTTAAGCTGTTCAATAAAGGATTGCCTTGTCTGCTGGCCAGTTCCAGCATCAAAATTTGTCCTTTTTCTTCATACTTAGTCTGACCATATCGCCGCCCGCATGCAATACAGACGTAAGACGAATGATGTCACTTCACATGAGGAATGTGAAACTCAATATTTTGGTCATTTCAGGCCACATTACGTCATTTTTTGTTCATTTAGCGTCACCATCAGTGTTTCATCTTTGCAAATTGTTGTTTCACAGCTTTGTTAGATGATGCAGCTTGTCCTGATCAACTGGTAAGTCCAACACATCAAAGTTGACCAATTTTGAGTTACGTCTCTTTTGCATGCGGACGGTGATATAGTACACAGAAAAAGTCAACACACACACACACATAGAGTACAATGTTAATGCAATTAGAAATAAAAACAATTTTGTTAATTTGTATTTAACTTAAAACAACTCCACCATATTCATTTTCTGATTATCTTTTGCATGCCGTGCAAAAGTTACAAGGGATGAAAGTTTGTCATCTCTTCGCATTGCAAATCAGAAACTTTCAAAAAGTGTCTTAAAAAATAAGGGGAAAATGTAAATAACAATAGGGGGGGAAGATCTACTTCTGTCCTTCCCAAGAGTTCAAATACACTTTTTAACTGAACCAAAAAGTTGTTCACTGAATTGGTCTTTCACAAAACGAACAAAGACTGGAGACATGGAACTCGTGAAATCCTACCTGATTTAGCCAGGCGGTGAAGATTTTTCCTGATGCAATCCGGGACGCCGCTGTCACAGAACATCTCCTCCAAGCCTGGAAATAGGTCCAGAAGCCACCCAGGACACAGGAAGATGGGGAACTGCCCGCTGCCTGCCTTTCTGAACGTCCCAAAGGTTGCACCATCAGCCAGGGGCAGCAGGGACTGATTCAGCAGAAAGCGGGGGTCGTGGCCACTCAGATAGTGCAGCACGTTCAGTTTGTCAGACCGCAAGAGCTGCGGTAAACAGTGAGGAACAAGCTGGCTGACCAGGGAAGCGTCAATCTCCGGAACGCCTTGCAGAAAACCCAGCTGTTGAAGAGTGTCAAACACATGCTGGGGTAGCTTCACAAGGGTTTGGTGGTTTTCCGTGAACACCTTCACGATGGATCTCTTCACGTCTTCAGCCAAGGAGGGGTTGAAGTGCTGGAGGACGGCCGAGCGAAGCAAGCGTCCAGTTTTCAGCCAGGTTGAGGCTGAAGAAGATGCACTGCTGGGTCAGGCTGGAGTAGAGGGGTTTGACCAGCGCCCCTGCCATCTGTCCTGGGTTCTGTCCATGTCTGGCCAAGCTCTGTAGAATGTGTCAGGTTCACTGCTGCACAGCTCCTGAAGCCTGTGGAAACAGCAGTGTGAACTTGACACATTGCAACATTGTATTCGCACAGTTCCCAATGAAAAAAACCTGTTAAAATTGTTCATACACTTCATACAAATTGGCATACTTCATGGAGTTTAAAGTCATTTGCAAACAGTTACGTGATATGATTGATTGATGTTGTTTATAGCCCCGTCGACTGCTATGGCCATGTCAGGGCTGTCACCACGTCAAAATTTGAGTACATTATGATCACAGTTTAAAATCCGACCACGTGATATCACAGTTAAAAATATACAATTAAAAACGTAAAGATTTGAAACAAAAGTTAAAAAAAGGGATTAAAATTTTGTCGTGTATAAAAACCTTACACAGTTAAAAGCTTACAATTTATGTTTTAAAACTTAACACGATTTTTTATACCTTATCAAAAATATTCACTTCTTTTAAGAAACTAAAAGTCATGTCTGGCGGCACATCACGGAGTTAGTTACATACATGCATTGTGTGTTTGTGATGCATCTCCATACTAGGCCAGAGATAGAGAGAGAGAGAGAGAGAAGAGACGACAGAGTCTTGAAGAGAGAGCGAGGAGAGATGGCAATGGCAACGAGAGAGAGAATATGCAACGGGCAAACGAATTTAATGTCAACGCTGTGTAGCCCTAATGACAAGAGGTTGCAGCATTGATTTGCATCATTAAGTCTATAGATTAAAGCATATAAAGAAAACAAAAAAGCGCAATAAATAAGAAAACAAGCAAAGGAAACTAGCAGGATACTAGGGCGCTAACGCCGGTTGCAATATACTAAATATAGCAAACAATCTAATGATAGAGCAAATATTGCTGTCCAAGCTAACCAACTCCCAATCGTTATTATAAACTTAACAATGTCCGTCACCAATACGATATGTACCATGACAAATATACAATATAGAACTAATAATACCACCTTGATAATTCATTAATAACACACACACACACAAACCGTTTGTTTCTAATCCGATAACAAACATTTCCTAATTTGTGATGCCTCGGCAATAAATTTGGCTAAGCATTTAATAAGTTCATTGTTATTCAGCATTAGAATCTCAGATACAGTTTGTCTATTTGTAACATTTGACTGAAAAAGTTTACAGTTTTTTGCGAACTTCATCATATGCTGTACATTTAAATAGGAAATGAAACTCATTTTCAACAGCATTAATAGAACATACTTTGCATATACTATCAATTTCAGATTCTTGAGAGTACCAAATTTTATTTGCAAATAGACCAAGGGTTCTACTTCTGAATCTACACAACATGTCTCTATGCCATTTATGTGATACAACTAATAAATATTTTTCTGGCTGCATATTACTATTAAATTCAAGAGACCAGTCATACTTATCACTTCCTTCCATATGATAATGCCAATTCTGTTGAAATATACAAATTAATATATCGGTAAGTTCTGAAAGAAACAATTTATCATTCCCTACTTCCTGATTGTACCAAACTATACCAAACCCATTCTCTGTTAACAACTTTTTAATCTTTATCACCCAGTTGCATTTCCATGAGTTGTGTTGCTGTAATAACATCTCATATGCTTGTCTGCATAACCTAGTCAGTGGTAATTTTAGTAATCTTAGCCAGTACCTAATGCATTTTATTTGCGACAGTATATAGAGAGGGTAGCGTCCTGATTCTGCATATATCATTCTGTTTGAGGAGTGTACTGGGGCATTAAGGAAACGCTTAACTGCGAACGTACGAACTCTTTCCATTAATACATTATCATATAGTCCCCAAATTTCCGAAGCATATGTTACCATGGGTTCAATTTGTGAATAAAAAAGTTTCCAAAATAATGTCAGTTCGATTGAATTCAATTTTTGTAAAGAAGTTAGTATTTGCTTTACACCTTTTTTCCCTTTTTTATATGCTTCAGTCCATCCCAAAGTAAAACTTAATTTAGTAGTAAATATTAAAATTAGATATTTATAATCATTTGTTACTTTCATTTCTAACCCCCTATACCACAACTTCTCATGCCTGGAGAGATGACCGCCCATTCTAAAGACCATGACTTTCGTTTTGTCTAGATTTACAACTAGTTGCAGTTTATTTGCTTCCGTTTTCAAGTTGTTAAGCTGAATCTGCAGACCTATGACTGTATCAGACAGGATGATAACATCATCTGCAAACAACATGAGAAAATTTTCAACAGGGTTTGGAATCATCTGTAGGCCATGTCTACCTGCTTTACTTACCTCAATTGCCAATTCGTTAATAAAAAGTGAAAATAACTGTGGGCTTAACAGACACCCCTGTTTAACGCCCTGAGGACAACTGAAAAATTCTGAATACAAACCTTTATCATGGACGCAAGATAAGACTGAACTATAGATTCCTTTAAGTGCGTTGTACATTTTGCCGTTAATTTCTGCTTTTCTTAGAACGTTCCACAAGACATTTCGGTTTACCGAGTCAAAGGTTTTCTTGAAATCAACGAAAGCAACATAAAGTTTAGAGTTTTCAAGAAGATATTTTTGTACTATGGCATACAGAGTGAAAATGTGGTCTAATATACTATAGCTTCTCCTAAAACCTGATTGTTCTTGAATTATTTTGGCTTCCTTCTCAGACCAAATTGTTATATTCTTCTGCTAAGTATGTGTGTGTATATTTTACTAATTATACTTGTCAAAGATATTCTTCTATAATTGTCCGGGTTGTCTGTATCTCATTTCTTGTGAATTGGGATAACTATTGACTTTGACCACTCTATAGGAAATATACCTTTATAAAACATTGAGTTGAATAACAATACAAGAAAATCAAGTAATTCTGAATTAGCGTTTCTAAACATCTTGCCAACTATCTTATCAGGTCCTGCACTCTTCCCACTCTTTAACTTCTTTATACCTGTAACAACTTCATCCCTACTAATAGGGTTATTAAATAATGGCTCTTCAAACTGCTCTGCATCTAAATCCTCTGGCTCTATTTCATCATTATCAGAACCATCAAAACTATTAAATACGTTGACAAAGTGATCATACCACTGTTGGCTGCTGATTTCATTGTATGCCATTTGTTTCCTGTTGACAGATCTTATGGTGGACCAAAATCGTTTAGGATCATTGATTGAACTTTTCAGTTCGTTTATTTTATTTTCATCCCATTGTCGTTTCTTTTCTTTCCTCAAATCAGAGTATTACTTTCTTTCTTTGACAAACGCTTCTTCTTGTCTTTTTCTATGTTTCTAATGATTTTCGCTCTGCAAAAACTTTGTAAAAACCTTTTCACAGCCTTTTTCTTACGTTTACCTTCGATGCCAAACCAAGCGTCACATTCTTTCCCCTCACCACCTCACTAGTTTCACCATATATATATGGTGGATTGTAATTTTAAGAAGTTATTATTTTTGTTCATTTTACATAAGGTTTTTACCTTTTTTTGGTTTAACTTTGTGCTGGGTTGCTTTAATTGTGTTGGACTTTCCATCTGGTGCAAAAGAGGACAAACATTCCTCTTGTAGAAAGTCTTCTAGCTCAGCTTGAACGTTTCACTGTGGACATTCTTTGCAGGCTGATATGCAGACTGAAGAGTCTTTCTCCAAGAAGAAACAGCTGTCTTTGCATAGGCATTTTCTATCTCCCCCATTGGGAGAAAAAGTACATCAGCACATTATTTTCTTTTATTCTTTTTAGACCACAGAACAAATCGTAAAGTTAAAATTAAAATTATTCAGTTTCTTTCTTAGGTTCACAATTTTATACATTGGACACAAACAAGGTTTTTATTAAAGCAAACTATATATATATAAGATGAAAGTTTAATGGTGGGTGGTTTTTTTTCTTCTTCAATTCTTGTACGATTATATCATACTTTGAAGAAGGAAAGCGCATCAGTCTACCTGATCCAGGCCCACCTCTCTACATTCCTCCTCACCGGAAGTATGTTGGTGTTTACTACGATTTCTATGACATCCATTATCGAATCCTTCACTGGATCCACCAACATGGCATCCCCATCTCTTTTACTCTCTTCGATGGATGGTAATTTTAGAACATTATTATATTTGCTATTTTGCACAAAATTTGTACCATTTCTTTTGAATCAAGAGCTGGCTTGCTTTTATTGTGGACTTTCAATCTGTTGCAAAGAGTACAACCATTCTCTTGTAGAAATTTTTATAGCTCAGCTTGAACATTCACTTTGAACATTCTTTGCAGGCCGATATGCCGACTGAAGAGTCTTTCTCAAAGACGAAACAGATGTCTTTGCATAGGGCATTTGTCTATCTCCCCCATTGGAAAAAAAAGTAAATCAGCACATTTTTTTCTTTTATTATTTTCAGAACACAGAACAAATCGTAAAAGTTAAAATCAAATTTATTGAGTTTCTTTTCTTAGGTTCACAAATATATACATTGGACACCAAAAAAGTTTTATTAAAGCAAACTATATATACATAAGAGGAAAGTTTAATGGTGTGGTTTTTTTTTCTTCTTCAATTCTTGTACGTTTATATATATATATATATATATATATACAATATATATATATATATATATATATATTATATAAAGAAAAATCTCAGTGAATAGCCAGATCCGTACCCCTACTCCAAAGGACTGAAAAGTTCCACCAAAAAAATAAAAAAAAATAAAAAAATATTAAAAAAATATGAATTATATAAATTGTGCTGATTTTACTTTTTCTCCCAATAGGGGAGGGACAGTAGCTTATGCAAAGGACCGCTGTTTTGACCTAAGAGAATTTTTTTTTGGGACACGGAACATTAACTCAAAAGTTCAACGTTAACTGGTTTTGTTTGTGAGGTTCACAAATAAAGACATTGGACACAAAAGTAGTTTTATCAAAGCAAACTATTCTGCGTTTCAAATGCACTAACTTTTCAGTCCTTTGGAGTAGGGGTACGGAGCTGGCTATTCACTGAGATTTTTCTTTCATACTATTTTTATCCTTAATTTGGATACCATCTCAGTAGTTGGCCCTCTCTAGTCATGTCTATTAGTTTTGAAATTAAAATTTCAGAACATTATTATTTTGTTCATTTACGTAAGATTTTCCATACGATTTTTACTATTTCTGGTTTAACTTTGTGCTGGTTTGCTTTTATTATGGATTTTCGATTTGATGCAAAGAAGACACCATTCTCTTGTAGAATGTCTTTTTTTGCTCAGGTTGGCTATCCATCAATGGAGGGGACTGGACAGTCAAATTGCAGGCTGATCATGCAAACTGATGAGACCTTCTCTTAGGTCGAAACAGCTGTCTTTGCATAATGGCACTGTCCCTCCCCCATTGGGAGAAAAAGTAAATCAGCACAATTTATATAATTCATATTATTTTTATTTTTTTTAATATTTTATTTTTATTTTTAAGTATATAATATATATATATAGATATATATATAAATTGACACCACAGTCATCCCACTTGTTGTTTTTTTTCCTTTGTTTTGAATGATATATATATATTTTTTATAAACGTTGCTTACAAGAATTGAAGAAGAAAAAACAACCACACCATTAAACTTTCCTCTTATATATATAGTTTGCTTGAAAAAAACTTGTTTTGTGTCCAATATTTAAGTTTGTGAGCCTAAGAAAGAAACATATATATATATATATATATATATATATATATATACATATATATATATACAGAGAGAGACAGAGAGACAGAGAGAGACAGAGGACCCAAAATACTTTGTAATCATGCACTGTGAACACTAACAAGAAACATCTGGCCAAACTATTCATCTTCACACAAATAAAAAAAAAAATCATGAATTATAAGAATTCAGTAAAAATGGCTGCATAAATCCTCAAATAGAGAAAAATATTATTTTTAAATATACAAGCCACTCACCTAAAAAAGAATATCAAACAAGACAAATGGATGTGAATATCAATCAACTTTACAGAAACCTCACCTGAGCAGTGCTTTCTGGTAGACCACAGGGAGCAGTTCCGTCACCAGCAGGCAGTTCCAGCGCGACGACGGGTCGAAGGCAGCGCTGTTCTGCAGCTGGTCAGCCGTGGGCCACTTCAGATGGCGCCGGTTCTGCTCCAGAGCGAAGTAGCCATGCACATGGACAGGGAGACCGGTGGGGGAACGTGTGTCCAGGGGAAGCGGCAAGAAACAGTACACCTGGCTCTGGAACTTATCCTGAGAGCTCAACGGAACAGCAACCCCAACGTAAGGGCGATAGCATAGGTCGTGGTCGAAGCAGAGCTGTGAGAGGGTGGCGCTCATTCGTTTCTGCCCGCAGTGGTAGTTCACCACCAGCCACTTGTCCGAGGTCTTGCGGGAAGGCGGCGTAATCGTTGGTTTCCATGACGACTTCCGTTACGCAGAATGTGTCTTCCGGCGGTAAACCGGCTCCTGCTGATGTTATATCCAACACGAAACGGTCCCTCTCGGTCTGCACGGTTTTTATGCAAGAAGGAGCGATCCCGACCGAGAAGAGTTCCTCAGGGTCGTGAGAATCGTCCCTGGACAGGACCTGCACGCGCTGGACTCGATTGAGGAAGAGCAGCAAGGTGGAGGCCTCAGCCTTGAAGGACGCCAGGAGGTTGTCCACACTCTGCTCCGTGTACAAAGTCCCACTCAGTTCGCTGGCTTTCTGCCTCAAGGGAAACCAAAACACTGTGCCGGGGAAGCGACCCCTGCCTGCCTGGAAGGTGGATTCTGTTATGCCGAAAGCGCCACCTAGGCTCTGGAGGGCAGACTGCAGTTCTTTCCCCTTCCTTCCAGCGATTTGTCGCCAGTTGCAGTAGCGGTCTTCCCCTTTGAACGGGTCCATGTACATGATGTATTCTCCGCTGAGAATCACCAGGCAATCTGGAGAAGACAAAAAAAGGTTGAAAAAAAAACAGGTTGAAAAAAAAAAGTTTTGATTACAGTATCTGGAAAGAGAAAAGAAGAGGAGGTGTGGATAATTGTATGGTGTGCAGGTGGATCACCGTGCTACGATATGTACAAATGAGCTAAAATATTGCACAACACTATATTATTTTTTCCCTCAGATTTTTAATTCTTTGTGAAGCGCTTAGAGCCGGAACCATAAGGAGAATAAGCGCTATATAAAATAATCATTATTATTGCGGGTATATTATTATTGTCACCTTCCTAATTTTTTGCTAAACAAACAACACAAAAACAAAAACAAACAAAACAGACACAGACACGAAAGATTTAATAGTCCTCACCTTTGGCAAATGAACACACAAAAACAATCTACACCTAAAAAGAAAAAAAGAACCTGTGAGATGGAAGACGGATTTGAACCTGTGAGATGGAACTGCGACGGATTTGAAGCCGAGGCGAAGCGTCCCACTTTGAGAGGGTCCTCCTCCTTGATGCTGGTGTGCAGCATGCGGATTCCCTTCCAGTCGGCGTCGCTGAACTCGGCATCGTTGTACACACACAGTGCCGGACCCTGCCACAAAGGACATAACCGTATTTTTGAGACTATAAGCAGTGTTCCCGATTACGCATATCTGTACGTAAATTATGTACAAAGTTTGACGTATACATTTTTCAGTCAATACGTCATTGTGACGTAGTTTTTCTCTCAGCCGATTGCTTCCTCAAACGTGTTCGCCTCGATCAGAATGTCAAAGCCATTTCGGCTTGCGGGAAATGATCAACAAAATATACTGGGCCTATTCTTTCACTACTATGCCATGCTTGAAGCAGACGACAAAAACTATCGTGAACCACAGAGTAATTTCCCTTTGTTTCTCGCCACCCATGCTGCTCGCACGTGCACTGCTGCCTAGCCTAGTCGCGTTTCTTGGAAGCAAAAAAATGGAGCTGCTTCGCTGGATTGCGAAAACTTCGACGCGAAGTTCTTCCAAAGACTCTGAAGTTTTAAGTGAGGTGACAAAAGCCCTCGAACCAGTTCCAGGCCCTTCAAGTTCTACTTCAACTGTCAGTAGTGATGAAAAGAAGAAAGTAACTCATAAATTCAAATCAAGTTGGTGTGCAAGAATTTGACTGGCTTCATGTTTTTATTTTAGAGCATATTGTCCATTTATTATGGCTTTTATTTTGACCCTCAAAAATGTTCAAATGACCCTTAAAATTTGGGGGCAAAGGGTCATGATGACCCTTAAAAATGTGGAAGCATGGGGAACAGTGTATAAGGTACACATAATTATAAGGCTCACCCCCCAAATTTCACACAAAATTCAGATTTTGTTATATTTTCTTACTATATCAGTAGTCATAATATATCACAAAGCATAAATGTCTCACTTGGGGGGAAACTGTATCGCCTTATAGTAAAAATTAAAAAAAGGGTAATTGTCATATTTATAGCATAAGAGCCATGGTCAGTCTTTTCTAAAGGCGATTTTGTGATAGCAGTGACTAAGAGAATCCCAAAACGGTTCTTCTTTATCGACTCTTTTAAAAACCCTGGTAATTTGGTCAACACAACAAAATTTAATATGAGGTTTATCGTCCTCTCTGTCTCTATGGACACAAGAGGAACATTGCTTCCTATTTCGATTTGGTAAAAGGTCTTAAGTGCAATAGCATGTGACTGATGCAATGGTCATTTTCCTCGTTTCTCTCAAAACTGTTAAAACAGATCTGAGGGGGGAAGAAGCAAAACAAAAAGCTCAGCATTTGTCAACATTTTGATTTTTTGTTTGTCGCCTTGCGATTGGCTAATCGCCCTTACTTGAGAGATGCCGCACGCGGGAACAGCCAGTCGATGCCAGAACGTTGACGGGTGCAGACGTGTTGTGCTAGGCCCACAAATCCAGAACTTAAAATCTAACCCTTTCTAAGCGTTGCTGTGATAAGTTAATTGTGCAAAAAGGAAAGAAAAGAAAAATTGTGTTATCCAAGCCCTTTCAGCGGTGTAAATTTGTTGGAAACCTATTGTAGGCCTACTTATATTCGTTGGCACCAGTTGACCACCGCTCTCAGTCGGCGCCATTATCTTTGACTGCCGCTTTCAGCTTGGTGGGAATTCCAGTGAGCTCGCGATGTCAGATACGGAGCAAAGTGAAGGATGCAGCTTTCAGCCTGCAGAACACGAATCAAGCAATATAAAAATGCTACTTCTACAGATGAAGGCAAGGTGGTCAAGACGAAATGAGCCCGAGGATGTGCCCACGCACAAGAGGCGGAAAACAAGCCATCATGTGGATTCCCACTCAACCTCCGACTGCGATGTGTTGAGCATTCATGACGGAGATTCTTCTAACAAACTCGATGAAGAGGAAGAGATCAGGAAGCTGGTGGCAGAGAAACAGGCCGAGAAAGAAACACAAAAAGAAAAAGAACCAGCATGGAGCTCTGTCTTAGAGGAGATCGAAAATGAGTACAGAAAGCAGAATGAGCCTGTGGGGGACGAGATCAACGAGAAGTTGGCGAAAATAATCAACCCGTGATTTCAAGAAAGTTTGTCAGACGACCTTGTGAAGAAGCGATTTGAAACGTACAATCGGCCCAAGAACTGCACATGTATAGAATGATAGTTCCAACGGTGAATACGCCCGTCTGGAAACAAATCCTCGGAGTACGCGCACAAGGCCGACCTGAAGCTCTCACACATACAGAGAGCCCTCACGAAAGCTGCCACGGCTATCTCACAAGTCGCCGACTCAATGCTTGCAGTCAGACGATTTTTCTGAGAAAGAGTTCAAGCGGTGCACGGATGCGATTGGTCTACTCGGCCACGCAAGCCACGAGATCTCACTGCACAGGCGCAGTGACATTCGCCCCTTCGTGAGCAAGACTGTTGCCAAGATGTGTGGACAAAATGTTCCGGTCACAACTTCCTTGTTTGACGACGATGTCTCCAACACTCTGAAAGACATAAAAGAAACAGGACCGAGTGGAGGCAACGATTGCACCTGAAAAACGTCACAACTTTCAGTTTGGCAGCCAACACGACAGAAGGGCTTTTTTAGGCAACACTCGCCACAACTACAGCCAGTACAGGGGGTCGTTCAGAGGTCACACGCAGAAACGAAACTACCACTACCAGTACCACAACAGAGGCCATCAGAGCCACAGAGGGGGCAGACGCTACTAGCTTCCATAGCAGATCTGCCTTCAGTTGCAGAGGTGAGTGAATTTCTGGCCATGCTATCACAGATTAAGAGTTGTCTTAAGGATGAAGCCTCTTTGTTTCAGGCAGGTAGAATTATGGAGTTTAGAGAGTCTTGGTTACACGTCACTTCAGATCCAGAAATTCTGAGCTTAGTGTCGGGCGCAAAAATCCAGTTTGACTGCTCCCCTGAAAATCTCAGCAGATTGTCAGCTTCTCAGACTATCCCTTTGAACGAACATGAGTGTGCCATTGTTGATGAAGAGATTCTAAAGCTGCTATCTAAAGCTGTCATATCAGTTTGTGAAAAAGAGAAAGGCGAAGTGATCTCCCCCATTTTTACTAGGACAAAGAAAGATGGGTCGCAGAGGATGATTCTAAACTTAAAGAGACTGAATGGGGAAATAACATACCATCATTTCAAAATGGAAACATTGACTACTGCTTTATCCGTAGTTCAAAAAGATTGCTACATGAGCTCAGTTGATCTCAAAGATGGATATTACTCGGTTTCTGTGCACCCAAAATTCCGAAAGCTACTCAGGTTTGTTTGGAAGGACCAACACTATGACATATAATGCTCTGCCCAATGGCCTCGCCTCTGCCCCACGCTTGTTCACAAAACTAATGAAGCCTGTGTTTGCTCAGCTGAGGATGAAAGGACATATCTCTACAGTTTTCCTAGATGACAGTTTGATTTTTGGCTTCACAGAGAAAGAGTGCTTGAAAAATGTGATGGACACTTTGACTGCTCTCAGAAAATTAGGCTTCCTCATTCACCCAACCAAATCAGAATTAAAACCTAGCAAACAGATTCAGTACTTGGGTGTGATAATTGACTCAGAATCAATGACAGTCAGGTTGACGCGATGAGAGGAAAAAAGGTCTAAAAGACAGCTGCAGAGAGTTGACACGCAGAAAGCGCTTGAAAATCAAAGAGCTGGCACAGGCTATAGGGGAAATTGTTGCTAGTCTTGTGGCCGTGAAATATGGAGCCCTCCATTATCGGAACCTGGAAAGGGACAAAATCAGAGCACTCAAGGAAAACTGTGGGGATTATGACCAGATTATGACTCTATCTGCCAAAAGCATAGAGGAACTAAACTGGTGGATTGTGAATATAGATGACGTGTGTAATGACATTGGCACAAGTGAACCTGAAATTGGTTGTTACATTTCTGACGCTAGCCTTACTGGCTGGGGGTGTGATTGTGAGGGTGTATCATCTGGTGGACAATGGTCTGTACAGGAAAAAATGTTTCACATAAATGTGTTGGAATTGAAAGCTGCATTTCTGGCGTTGCAATGTTTTAAGGACAAATTGTCGGGCAAACATGTCAGAATCAAAAGTTATAATATGACTGCGTATCTTGAATTCAACACATGGGCACCAGTCATTCAGATATGTGCAATTCATTGACTTATGACATTTGGACATGGTGTTGGAATTCAGTTTCTGACCCTCTTTCTCTCCAGATCCATCGTAGGTATAAAGCTTTCAACTGTTGTCGGCGGCGCTCTTTTGCTTGTCTCAGGACCGACCTCCTGGAACAAACTTCCTCTCTCCCTCCGTCAGCGACCGACTCTCTCTGCTTTCAAAGCTAACCTCGAAAAACCTTATGACATTGGACATGGTGTTAGAATTCAGTTTCTGGACGGCCTGCTTTTCCCTCCAGCATGACCTAGGCTATCAAGCTTAGGTATAAGCAACTGTTGTTTCGGCGCTCTTTTGCTGTCTCAGGATCCGACCTCCTGGAAACAAACTTCCTCTCTCTCCCGGTCCGTCATCTGCGACCGACTCTCATAGATGCTTTCAAAGCTAACCTCAAAACCACACCTGTCTCCCCCCCCGTCATTAATAGCTCCTCTCATTTAACTTTCTTTTCTCATTAAAATTCTTCTCTCTCTTTGTCTTCTCTCTCATTAGGTCTGTTTCTGCTAATACGGTCCCTGCTTGTTCCATTTATGTTATCCGTGTGTGTATTTCGCTTTGTTATTGCATTTTTGTTTGAATGCGCCACCTATGAATGCTAAAGCGTGTGTGTGCGCCTTTGATTTTGATTTAGTGTATCAAGATTCAGCCGCCGTATAAATACTGTATGTTGCTGTTGTTGTTGTTACGAAAATGACATATGGCTCAGTGCTGCCTACATCCCTGGTCAGTTGAATGTCATTGCTGACTACGAATCCAGTCATGTTAACATGGATGCAGAGTGGAAACTTAATAGCACGTCCTTGAACACAGCATTTCAAAAGCTGGACATTTTTCCGTGCATTGACTTGTTTGCATCTAGACTTAACAAGCAGATGGAGAAATATGTGTCTTATAGACCTGACCCTGCTGCTTTCGCTGTTGATGCTTTCAGTATTTCTTGGGAGAACATGATTGTTTACATGTTTCCACCTTTCAGTGTGGTGACACGAGTCCTACGGAAGGTCCAGCAAGACAACACCATGGGAGTGCTTGTGGTGCCAGATTGGCCAACACAGGTGTGGTATCCAACTCTGTTGAAACTGCTGCTGGCCCCACCAATACGCCTCCGATGCAGGACCAGGCTACTTCAGCTACCCAGCAGACCAGACGAGATCCACCCTCTCATCCAAAAAAAAAAAACGCCTGAATCTGCTAGTCTGCAAGATTTGCGGCACGTCTACCAGCATGCCGGAATGACAAAGGAAGCAGTGGACCTTGCAATGGACTCGTGGCGCCCAACTACATCGAAGGCGTATGACAGCTACATAAAGAAATGGCAAGAGTACGTAGAAAAAAAACATATCTCCTCCCCATCACACATAGACTTAGCCAATTTTCTCGCTGATTTATACAAGACTGGAATGAGCCATAGTACAATAAATCTAGCTATGAGTGCTGTGTCAGCATACTTAAGTAGTCAAGAAAAAAAATCTTTAGGTAGTCATCCAGTGGTGTGTTGTGTAGTTAAGGGAGTATTTGAAAATCGGCCATCCATTCCAAAATACCAAGAAATATGGGATGTAGATTCAGTAGTACAACACCTTGCAGGATGGGACACGGTAGAAAAAATGGAGCTTAAGTATCTTACATTAAGATTGGCAATGATCCTAGCCATAGTCTCGGGTCAGAGAGGTGAAACTCTCCATGCTTTGACTATAGAGGATGTGAAGCTTGGTGAAAGAAAGTGCAGGATAAGCTATCAATCGGTGCTTAAACAGACAAAACCTGGAAAGCATATAAAACCATTGGAAATGATGTGTTTTTCTAATCCCAAACTTTGTCTTGTGGTTCATATGACTGAATACTTGAAGAGGACGCAAGCGCTAAGGCAGGGGAAGCAACTATTCACTTCCTATGTAAAACCATATTGCCCCATTTCAAGAAATACTTTTTCCCGTTGGATAAAAATGGTGCTAGAATCAGCAGGTATTGACATATCCGTTTTCTCTGCACACAGCATCAGAGCAGCCAGTACTTCTGCTGCGTTCAGTAGGGATGTGCCCTTGGACTCCATTATGGCAGCAGCAGGTTGGACAAAAGAGACTACATTCAAGAAATTGTATTGTAAACCTGTGCTCATGGACAACTGCAAAAGGACCTTCAGTCAGTCAGTCTTCGACAAATTTGTAAATATGTAATATAACACTACTTCGTTTCAAGAAGTGCAAGTGGAACTCATTCTTTCTGTGAATATGTGAATATGTACAGATTTAAATTTGTAAATAACATTTAAAACATTTGTGTGGCCTTAGTACAGCAATTGACCTCCTCTCTCTAAAATCTCAAGTAAGGGCGATTAGCCAATCGCAAGGTGACAAACAATTCTAAAAATTAAACAAGACTTACCTGTAAGTTGTAGTTTAATTGTAGTTGTTTGGAGACTTGTGAGTGGCAGGAGCGCTTACTTGCCCTCCCTCACAGCCCCATAGCACCCACCCTAGTTCTTAGGGTTCGAGGAGGTCAATCGCGTCTAAAACCTGGCTGTTCCCGCGCGCGGCATCTCAAGTAAGCGCTCCTGCCACTCACAAGTCTCCAAACAACTACAATTAAACTACAACTTACAGGTAAGTCTTGTTTAATTTTTAGAATTAATCTTTATCAAGACTTACAGAATCAATCACTGTTAAAAGTGAGATAGGCAATCATACTATAATCATGGAAAAAAGTTCAAATGTTTTAATAAAAAATAAAGAATCAAAGGTTCCAAACACCATCATGAACCAACCTTGAAAAACTTGAGGTGTGGGTGCTTCTTCAATGTGGGTCCGTCCACGTCTTGGTTGAAATGGCGGTTGTCCGTCAGCACCTTGACAATTGAGGCCCCTGCATCCTCAGCATTTTGGATCAGCTCCTGTGGCAAGACATCATACCAAAACAAATATTTTGCGTTTTCTTCCTATTGGGGATGTTTATCCTGCCCCACACCCAAAGTCTTATTTAGACTGCTATTGACGAACACGATCCATGCTAAGTGAGTTCGTGTCATCCATTCCACTGGCACAACACAGCCTACTCCTACCTATTAGTGGAATGGGTTTTAATGTGTGCGCAAGATCTTAGTACATGCATTAGCACACATCACCTCGGTTTAAAGTCTCATCCGAAGGATTATTTTCCCTCAACTGATGTTGAAGTTGAACTTGAACTTGAGACGTGATTGAGGCATCAATCAATTGATGCCTCTTCACCATTCAAGGTGGTAGACTTAGACGTTATGTGCGCGTGGTGGTGCGAACGACTAAGTCAATGATAGCATTCTGGATCGTAGACCGTTGGGTGCTTCGACCAGAAGGCGTCTAAGCGTGACTTGAAGGCGTTAGGTGTTAGGTACCCATTTACACCTGTGGGTGGAGTGAGGAAAATAGACACACAACACACACAATTATTTTGTGTTCTCTTCTTCTTCGTATTGGGGAAGTTTATCCTGCCCACGCCCAAAGTCATCATTTATAATTAGACTGCTATATTGGCGCGCAGGATGCATGCCATGTTATTTTGTGTCATCCATTCCACCTGCACAACACGTCCTACTCCTACCACCCCCCCCCCCCCCCCCCCCCACACACACACACACACACACACACGAAAATAATATCTAATGAAATCTGTGTTCTTTTGATATCATACATCAGGGCTCCCAATCGCCCCGCAAAACAAGGGGTCCCAGGGACTCCTTCACTTACAGTATAGAGGGTCCTAGAGGCGGGATAGAGGGTCCCAGTGGCATTGCGAATGCTAAAAATAATGTTTCTAGTGCATCCCTGGAACCCCCTGCACAAACTTTTAGAGGATCCTTTAGAATTTTAGTACTTCATAGACCCCCAAATGGGGGTCCCTGGGAGCCCTGTACATTGTATGAGATTCATGAATTGGGGTCTTCATACAATGTACAGGGCTCCCAGGCTACCTTTGTTGTTAATTGTTGTGCTATATAATGTTGTAGTTTGGGGGGTTCATTCACTCTGTTTTATTCCCTTTGTCCAGCCTCAGACAATTTTGCGTTCACTGTAGGCTTTCATCAGATTAATTTAACCCGTTCGCTGCAAGCCATTTTTCATCAAAAAACAACAGCCCACAAGCACACCATTAAACTTAACTGGGTAGAGAAATAACAAATATCTGCAATATTGGGAATTCCTCTGTGACATGTATAAAATTAGACCTCCCAAAATTCAGAAAACATGATCTTTAGATAACAGGCCCTGATTTGATACCTTTCAGTGTATGTGGTGCATAAATGCGACGTTGGCGGTGAACGGGTTATTAAACAGTACTTTGTTTCCATGAGAATCATGCCTCACATATGTTGTAACAGTCGGATGGTCGCACAGCTGAAACCGCACGTTTTAATCAGCCACAATATGGTAAACCCAACAAAAGAGTCCAATCCAACCTTGAGAATCTGTCCATCGTCGGGGTACAGGTCCAGAATGTTGCGCAGTTCCCGGATGAGGGAGGGACGGATGGTGCCCAGGTCCTCCCCCTCCGAGTCCTCACTGTCTGAGGCTGGATAAAGGGAACAAGACACATAGTGAATGAACCCCCCCAACTACAACATCATATAGCACAACAATTAACAACAATGGTCCTCCCCCTCCGAGTCCTGACTGTCTGAGGCTGGATAAAGGGAACAAGACACAGAGTGAATGAACCCCCCCAAACTACAACATTATATAGCACAACAATTAGCAATAAAGGTCCTCCCGCCTCCGAGTCCTCACTGTCTGAGGCTGGATAAAGGGAAGGAAGACACAGAGTGAATGAACCCCCAAAAAAAAAAACTACAACATTAAATAGCACAACAATTAACAACAAAGGTCCTCCCCCTCCGAGTCCTCACTGTCTGAGGCTGGATAAAGGGAACAAGACACAGAGTGAATGAACCCCCAAACTACAACATTATATAGCACAACAATTAGCAACAAAGGTCCTCCCCCTCCGAGTCCTCACTGTCTGAGGCTGGATAAAGGGAACAAGAGACACAGTGAATGAACCCCCCAAACTACAACATTAATATAGCACAACAATTAGCAACAAAGGTCCTCCCCCTCCGAGTCCTCACTGTCTGAGGCTGGATAAAGGGAATAAGACACAGAGTGAATGAACCCCCAAACTACAACATTAAATAGCACAACAATTAGCAACAAAGGTCCTCCCCCTCCGAGTCCTCACTGTCTGAGGCTGGATAAAGGGAATAAGACACAGAGTGATGAACCCCCCAAACTACAACATTATATAGCACAACAATTAGCAACAAAGGTCCTCCCCCTCCCAGTCCTCACTGTCTGAGGCTGGATAAAGGGAATAAGACACAGAGTGAATGAACCCCCAAACTACAACATTAAATAGCACAACAATTAGCAACAAAGGTCCTCCCGCCTCCGAGTCCTCACTGTCTGAGGCTGGATAAAGGGAATAAGACACAGAGTGAATGAACCCCCAAACTACAACATTAAATAGCACAACAATTAGCAACAAAGGTCCTCCCGCCTCCGAGTCCTCACTGTCTGAGGCTGGATAAAGGGAAGGAAGACACAGAGTGAATGACCCCCAAAAAAAACTACAACATTAAATAGCACAACAATTAACAACAAAGGTCCTCCCCTTCCGAGTCCTGACTGTCTGAGGCTGGATAAATGGAACAAGACACAGAGTGAATGACCACCCCCCAACAACAACATTATATAGCACAACAATTAACAACAAAGGTCCTCCCCCTCCGAGTCCTCACTGTCTGAGGCTGGATAAAAGGAACAAGACACAGAGTGATGAACCCCCCCAAACTACAACATTATATAGCACAACAATTAACAACAAAGGTCCTCCCCCTCCGAGTCCTCACTGTCTGAGGCTGGATAAAGGGAACAAGACACAGAGTTAATGAACCCCCAAAACTACATCGTATGTACATGGCCATGGGTGCTCCTGGGAAATTTCAAAAAATCCTGCAAGGCAGGGGTCCAGGGGCTGCCCAGGCCCCGGCGGAGTGCAGGGACGTACAGCGCCCCTCCGGAGGGTTCCGGGGGGTAATGCCCCCTGGAAGCTGAAGGAAAACAACAGTTTCCAACGTAATTGACAGGCTCTTGTTGCACTTTCACTTCTGGTTAAACTTCATGACCTCTACAACCAGCAAAATGCATCTTCTCAAATTCTCATAATCCGGGGACTCCAGGCAATAATAAAAAATCCTGAACTTCAGGACATCCTGGACAAAAAAATCCTGAACTTTGGACATCCTGATTGTAGGAGCATCCATGCATGTATGCTAGTCTATCATTTCTGACAATGACTGTCAGATAGCAGAGGGGGCAGATACTATTCTGGCGGGCTGGGCGAGAATTTGTTTATAGCGGAGATGCCTTACCCAGGGTACATCCCCACTCTCTTGGCCAAAGGGATTTGAGAACACAGCTGGTGTTGAGGAAGGTCCCCAAAGGCCAACCAATCCCTTTGGCTGCAGCACCAGAGCCGGTGCAAGGGGCCCCCTTGTTCGAGAGTCATAGTCTTCCACAAGAGACTAAACTGTACCGTGATTTTCTATTGCTGTAGAAAATCATCTATTGTACAGCTCCCATGTTACTGTTGGCCCCTACTACAGGCTAAAGTCAACCAATAATGAAAGCCAGCATCATATAGCACAACTATTAACAACACAGACAAAAGCATATTGTATGCATAATTGCCTTGTATCGATCATAATTGCCTATCACTTTTTTTCATTTTTGGGATACAAATCGGAAACTATCACTGCTAGGGTGGATCAGGTAGTTAAAGACACACTGACCCACCATGATTAAGTCCCTTGGTTTTTTTCTAGGTAGCTGTACCCATATACAAATGCCCCCAATTTGAAATTAAGGCTGCTCTAATCAAAATGATGTTTCGGAGTAAAACCTGGTCAAAACAAGATTTTCTTCCAGCCATAAGAGGGAAAACACGTGAAACCCGTGATTTTGACACGTGATCTGGTGGATCTTTAAGAAGGGGTGCAGGACAGGATCCAGAGGGGGTTTTCCTTGTTTCCAGACACACACACCCCCCTCTGGGCCCCCCCACCCCACCCCACTCTGTCCCAAGTATATGCGCACCTTATACAAAGGTGAAAAGTAAGAAAATGGCTTGATCTGTGACTTAACCCTTCCACAGCCAGCCATTTTTCAGCCGATAAATACACTTAAACTTATCTGGGTAAAGAAAAGAATATGTCTGCAATATTGCGAATTCCTCTGTGACATGCATAACATTAGGCCTATACTTATTTCCCAAAATTATGAAAATAGGGTCTTCAGATGACAGGCCCTGATTTGATGCTTTTTAGTGAAAAGGGTGTTAAGCCATTGTGGTGCAAAAATGTGACATTGGCGGTGAAAGGGTTAATTAATAATCACTAAACTGCAAAATGTTCTGGGAACTTCACCCCTTGGGCCCCCACAGGAGCACTGCCCCTTATCCCGAGACATGCATCTCCCTGTAACCCTGGATGGAACCCCCCACCCCACCCCATTACGAATCAATTGGTCCGGCCCTGGGGTGGGGGGGTCCAAAGTGATGGTGGGGGGTGGGGTGGGGTTTTTGCTCCCATAAACTGATAATTTGAATGTAAAAGATGTATTGGAGACCACTCCTTCGAGAACAAGATGTGAATTTGTGATCCATATTGTTCTTTGCCAAAACTCTGGCAAAGTGGCATAAAACCATGAAAAGTGTTGGTGTTATGTGGTAGTCATGGATTAACACCCCCACATCCCTTTAGTTTAGGGATGGGGGGGGTGTCAGACACCACTGTAAGCCCCCCCAAAAAAATAACGGATAACTCAAAAACACTGGATAACTCACAATAAGTTTTGGGTCCCAGTATGATATAATCTCTATGTTGAAAAGTCTTTTTATCTCAAAATACATTTTCAGTCCCTTCAATTTTGACTTCAGCGATGTTTACTGTATATTTTACTAAATGAAGTCAGCAAGGATTTGGGGTCATAGCATTTGTCCAAGCTTTCAACAGTATTGGCCACTGCAGCAACCACCTTTTTGCTAGAGTGAATGCCCTTGGTAGATGTTTGAGTACTGACCAAGCAAGGGTATAACTCTCTCCAATAACCCTATATTTGAGGCCACTAAATGTCTGCCTTTTGCAAGAGTGAATACCATTTTGGATACTGACCAACAAGAGCTTCACTCTCGCAGTCAAGGGTGTTAATAACCCTAGATGCAGTGGCCAATAGGCAAAGACCCATAGCATAGCATAGCATAAATGGCACTATAACTATTTTGCTTAAGCCTTTTACCCTCTAAAAATGTTTTTGATTTTTGTTAGGTTAGGCTTCATTCTCTGATGACAAACTTAGACTTACAGGGATTCTTGTAGTTGAACGCATTCACAACTTGTAAAATCATTTTGAAAGTCAAGACTTATGCAATTATGATATTATAATAGTACTAGTATAAGCATGACAATATAACCCTACAATTTGCAGTAAGGCAATTATACAGTAAAAATCGCAACACTGAAGGAACTGAAATTTTATTTTGAGATAGCCAATATTTTGAGTTATAAAGACTTTTCAACATAGAGATTATTATACTGGGACCCAAAAATTATTGTGAGTTATCCAGTGTTTTTGAGTTAAATCCGTTTTTGAGTTATCAGTTCTCCACTGAGTTATAGCTTATAGTACAAATTATGACTATACATGCACTATAACTTACATAAGCATGAACATAATTATAACCCTAATGTAGAGCAAAGTGCAGTGGATTCCTCCTGCTAATTCAAAAATGGATAACTCGCGAGCATCGGATAACTCACCATAATTTTCTGGTCCCAGTTTAATCACCCTCATGCTAAAACTGTACAACTATAAGTTTTTTTAACTAAATATATTGGCTATCTCAAACTGAAATTTCAGTCCCTTCAATTTTGACAAGTGATTTGTCACTGTATGCTATAACTTATAGTTAACAATCATGACAATATTATAACCCTAAGGTACAGTAAGTAAGTACGCATATGTTTTAAAGGAAAACTTACACATGGTTAGCCCCAGTCCTCATGCAATCAGGAGAGCTGATCAGCAAAGGCGAGTCATTAATTGGCTGTCACATCACGAGAACAATCTGAAAACTGAAAAAGGTCAAGCAGCATTAGAATTGTGTGAGTGGGTGTGTCATTGTGTGTCACTCTGTGTGTGTGTGTGTGTGTGTGTGTGTGTGTGTGTGTGTGTGTGTGTGTGTGTGTTGTGCATGCGTGTGTGTAAAATGCAAAATTGCTACTTTAAACACTAAGCGCTAAAAGAATAAGCACTAAACAAAATAAAAATACTTATGGCGGTACCATAGCCGATGAGGTTTAGCCGAGGCATGGTTACTGTTACACTATGTGTATAGTTTTAACAAATCATGACTTTACTGGTGTGGCACTGCCTCTGGGTCATTGCCTCCAGTAATGTTCCCACCATCTTTGTATTTACAAATGTCCCATATGTGTCTATGACCGAGAGGACGTAAAACACAATTTTTCATTAATTCATTTGGGGGCAAAGGGTCATGACCCTTAAAAATTTGGAAGCATGGGGAACACTGTACATATATACCAATGTACATTATGCAGATTTTTTTTCTCTTTACTGTGAAAATCGCTTTTGTCATTGGTTGACACTAGCCTGAATTAAGTTAGGGCCAATAGTAAAAGGACAGCTGTGCAATAATTCATTTTTCTACAGTAACGGAAAATCAAGGTACAAGTTAGTCTTGAGTAAATTCATGAAACTCTCAAACTAGCAGTGCTTTAAAATTTGCCCTGGTTCTTTGCGATGCAGCAAGAGGATAAGGAGGCATATTTTTGCTACCACATACCGCTCGTCCCACACTGTAATTTTACATCCGTGATCCGAGTCCCACATGCCGCTATAGTCCCACAAAATGTCTCTATTTATGCTTGTGTCTGTCAAACCCTCATAAGCGCATGAGCGCGCGCACACACATGTACCTTTTTTTTTTTACTATAAGGCGCACCTTTGCATAAGCCCCCCCCCACCCCCCCTCTAAAAATTGGGTTTTCAGCCACGAAAGTAAAAATATAATATTTCACGGATCCGGCGAAACCGGTACTCAACGTTACCGGTACTTGGCGTTGCCTATACTAGGCGTTACCGGTACTAGGCGTTACCGGTACGGGGCGTTGCGCTAGTGTTACCTAAATCAATGATTCATGATAGATTAGCTACCTACTTAGAGTAAATAAGAAGGCAAGAATGAAAAAAGCAAACCAAAAGATATATTCGTTTCTAAAGTAACTTATTTCACTTTTTTCCATAGAAACACTTATATTGCAAATAATAGGCTTTTCAGTCCTTCACATTAGGAATATATGAAGATCAGCAGTAGCAGATCAAAATATCCTGAAGGATTTATTCTTGCCATATTATTTACTCTGAGTAGGTAGCTAATCTATCATGAACATCTTCATCGTCATCAACATAATCATCATCATCGCTTCAGTTTCTTGGCATGAAGCTCATCTGCATTTCTTTTGGGCATCAGGACAGTCATGAAACTGCACAAGTGAAACGTAATTTTAGTTTAAGTTTAATTTTCCAACATTTATAAAATTTAAAAAATCTGAATATCGCATTATCGGCTAAAAATGTCATTTAAGACTTCTTTTCGGTTCTTTTTGGTTCTTTTCGGTAAAAAGCAGTACCGTTTGACAGATGCAAGGCAAGGCAAGGCAAATGTTTTATTTCATACCCACTTGGGGCACAGAAATATAAAACAAAGTACACACATAGTTAAACAATCGAACATCAAAACAGAGTGATGTCTATATTATGAAAACGACAAGTAGATAACTAGGACAAATATACCTATACCATATTACAAAAAAAAAAACAAAACATTTTGTCCATACACATCATCGAAAAGAACTGTTTATAACTGTAACAAAGTGCTTAAGCTTAATCAAGAGTTTCTTATTTTTCGAGGAAAACAAAACATTAAATTTATACGCATTTGGTCGCACAAAAAAGTACCGTGGAAGGTATCTATTTCTTTCAGTATTAAAGAAGGGACAGACAAACAAATAATGGAACTCATCTGCCACATCATGTACGTTACACTTTTCACAATTTCTTTCACTTAATTCTGGGTATATTATCGTAGCGCAGTTATATACAATTATTTACTGGCAAGTTACTATTGGTTGTTCTAAATATTAGAATGGTAATCACATAATTCTCTGGAAGGACTAAATAGTAGGGATCAACACCAAATGATGGTTTAAACATTCTATAATTCATATATAATTCATCATTATCAACATGCATATACCAGGTTTGTAAGAAGCTATCTTTAAGACATCTCTTCACTTTCTCTTTGAACCATAATGGATGTACATCAAGCAAATTTTGATTCAACCAAAAACTACATAAACCAATTTCGTTTAATAATGTATGAATGTATTTGATATATTTATTTTCGTGTACATTTAAATCATACATTCTCAAAAGGGTTTTATACACAATAAATGATAGCTTTTCACTTGCACTGTGATACAAAGGCAAGGCCATGGCTAATAAAATTCAGAAAGAAATCTTACCTCAAAAGTTTAGCCGCTTTCCATCAACATTCTTGTGGTGTTTGCCGGTGGCGGTGCGCTGTGTTGTCCGTTGTCACTTGACTACACAACATCCCATAATATTACTTCACACGTACTTTCCCAGATTTCTATTTTCGGTTTCAGTTGACCGCTTTCCGGGAATCTGTGTTTCGTGTTGCCGTATTTGGTCATGAAAATAGCGGCTCGCGCGCCTCTGTGTGTGTGTGTGTGTGTGTGTGACTCTCTCTCTCTGTGTGTGTGTGTGTGTGTGTGTGTGTCTGTGTTCGTTCTTTAGTTTTACATCTGTTCACCCACAAGTGATATTAGACACACACAACAACAAAAATGTGTGTGTGTGAAATTAATCAAGCCTACAGCAGATATAGCTATTGAGGTGAGATGAGAGTGTGTGAGTGCGTGAATGGTAGTGTTATTTATGTGTTTTACCTACACATCTATTCATACAAATCTAACTGAGTGCATGTAAAATTTACATTAGCAAATATATAAAGTGGGAGGGAGGGTATGTCTGTGTGTGTGTGTGTGTGTGTGTGTGTGTGTGTGTGTGTGTGTGTGTGACACTGCATGTGTGTGTGTGTGACACTGTATGTGTGTGTGTGTGACACTGTATGTGTGTGCATAGTTACTCTGTGGTGTCAGTGTGAAACTGAGAGAGAGAGAGAGAGAGAGAGAGAGAGAGAGAGAGAGAGAGAGAGAGAGAGAGAGAGAGAGAGAGAGAGAGAGAGAGAGAGACTGTCTGAGTGTGTGCCTGTGTGTTTGTCCTTTAATTGTTTCTTGAACAAAAATGTCTACAGCGTAAAGAACACAACTGAGCAAGGGGTCCCCCCCTCCCCCCCTACAAAGGGAGCAAACTTGATTCCTTAACCTACCTAGGGGAAGATGGGGTAAAAAGCGCATGGGCGGGTAAGAAGCCCACCCCAATTATCTCATGAAATGAAGCACACACACACACACACATTATCAGAGACAGATACAGAGAAAGACGGAGACGCAGACTAAAAGATAGCCAGCCAATGTTAAACACACACGCACACTCAACACACACATCTCACGCCGCATACTCGTACCCACGTGCGCTGACACACACATAGCCCGTGCGCGCACATAGCCACAAATTAAAAAGAAAGAGAAACTAGTTTTCATTTCCCCCATTTCCCTGTGTGTCCCGTCTGGGTTGGGGGGACAGGGGTCTGATAGCCACAGCTAAGCGAAGGAATGACCCCTGTATACTGGGCAGTGTGGTAGGGTTCAATAGCCACAGCTAAGCGAAGAAGGTTCCCCCCACTGCCCGAAGCCCCCTCCCCCGGCGTGGACCCCAGCATTCCCAATTAATTTACAAGCTTGATTGTAATCACTAATGATCAATTTGATTCCTATCCATATCTACCGCCCAATACCCACCCACCCCCTCCTTCCCATAACCCCCTCCCCACCCCTCCCTTCCAAACACTCCAATGTATACCATTGCTTATTTTGCATTCCTCTAGTCCCAGTGTGTGGTTGTGTGTGAGAGTGAGAGAGAGAGTGTGTGTATGTGTTTGTGTGTGCATGTGAGAGGGGTTTGTTGCACTTGTCTTTGACCACTTGCGCAGGGTTTTTTTCTCCCAGAGAGTTTTTTTTTCCCCCTTAATCCTTTATTCCTTTAAATTTGTTTACATTTTTCATGTCTTAGACAAGTGTGTCTGACTAGGGTTTTTTTTTCTCGGAGAACTTCCGTTTCCCCCCTCACCCCTCGGTGCCAGGGTGGGGCAACCCACTTTGGGGTCAGACATGGGTTTGATGCGCTAGGCGGCGAACCCCCCCCCCCCCCCTCTATTTCTATTTCCATCCCCCCCCCCCTTCTCTCTCTGTCCTTTTCATTTTTCAATTGAAATGTAATGTCAACTTTTGCTACATGTGTTCACTTTAGCACGAGATTTGTTCTTTTCACCAAACCTCCCCCTCCCCACCCCTTAAACACAACTGACCCTTGTTTCCAACTTCTACCATCTGTGATTGCGTACTCACTGTCCCCAACCTCTCTCACTTCAATCCCCCCCACCCCCCACCCCCCTTGATTTGTGTTCACAGCCTTGCTCTTTGGTTTCAACTTTGTTGTATCATTTACACGTTGGACTGTAGAGGGGAAGTATTGTTTTTATTTTGATCTTGATGTGTGTGTTTTTATTTTTTGCTCCTTCTGTTGCCTACTTTTTGCTCCTTTTGCTATATTTGATGTTTGCTGTTTAATTGCTTGTCTGTGTTGATAAAGGCGCATTCGCCGAAATATCCAGTAGTTTTTGTTTTGTCTCTTGTGAATAAAATAACGTCACTTTGCACTTGTCGTGTAGTTGTTTGTTTGCTGTAAAGAGAAACAGGAACAGAAGAAAAGGAGAGAGAGAGAGAGAGAGAGAGGGGGGGGGGGGGGGCAGAGAGACAGATCTGAGGGGGGGGGGGGGGGGGGGATAACAAGATCAAAATGTGTCAACATTTCGATTTATTAAGGCAGAATCAGAGAGAGAGAGATGGATGGAGAGAGAGAGAGAGAGAGAGAGAGAGAGAGAGAGAGAGAGAGAGAAATGTGATGTAAAGCCGCTAGAGACAGTCCAAGGGACACAGCCACGCACTCACTGACAGAAGCAGACACAGGCGGATTCCCACGTTTCGGGATTCAATCAAGTCAAAACCACCCATTTCATAAACAAAGAGGAATAACAATAGGATATCTCTCTCTCTAACACATACAGCATTGAAACAGAGATCCCAATCTGTTACAGTCATGTATTTATTGTGACATAAATTATCATGAAAACAATGCGCCAACACTGAAAGACCTTTACAGCCAGAAAGCACTGACACAGTTCAAACCTCCGCGAGGGAAACAACGCCAGACGGTACAATGCTACAAGTCTGTTAACGACCCACTGACTCGGCAGATTTCAGTCCCTTGTGGGGGGTTTCTGGGTAGGTGCGACCCACAAAATTGCCCAAGTTCAAAATGAGGCTGCTCTTCAAAGTCTCTGTCTCGTTTTCAATTTGGGGGCGTTTCAGTGTATGGGAGTGAAACCTGGTCAAAATAAGATTTCTTACCAGCGAGAGAGAGAGAGAGAGAGAGAGAGAGAGAAACATGTGAAAACCGGTGATTTTCACTCATGGGTGTTTTTACCTGCGTTTCAAAGCTAGTATTATTGATTATTTTGTACATGCAGTATGTTTTCTAGGCCATTACTATGATGATGTCTATATGCACTTAATTAATTAATTAGTGCCATAAAGTGCACTATCCAAATAACAGCCAACCAAGTACAATGAAATTAAAATCTGATTAATGGCTCATGTCTACAATCTCTGTCCCTACTTCTGTCCAACTTGGAAATTCTCTCATTCAGACCTCTACTACCGTGCGCAATCTAGGCGTTGTACTGGACCAGACACTCTCTTTTCAAAGTCAAATTTCTTCTGTCTGCCGTGCTTGCTATTTGGAGCTTCGGCGCATCAGTTCTGTACGTCATCTTCTGTCTGAAGAAGCCACCCAAACCCTCATTTCTGCCTTTGTTCTTTCAAGACTTGATTACTGTAATTCTCTCCTTGCTGGCTGCCCACAGAATCTCCTGATTAAATTGCAGAAAGTCCAAAATAATGCTGCTCGCCTCGTCCTGAAATGCCCGAGGACCTCTCATGTTTCTCCTTTGCTTCAATCTCTCCACTGGCTCCCTGTTGAAAAGCGCATTGAGTATAAACTCTCTCTATTATGTTACAAGTCGCTGAATGGTTTGGCCCCATCATATCTCTCTGATCTTCTATCGATTTATACTCCCACTAGACTGCTTCGCTCCTCCTCTGACACTCACGTTCTGCAGATCCCCCGTTTCCGTGCCAGAACTCTTGGCGAACGTTCTTTTTCTTTCCAAGCTCCCTCCTCCTGGAACGGCCTCCCTTCTGCACTCCGAACCTCAAACAGCCTCTCTTCTTTCAAGTCCTCCCTCAAAACAACTCTCTTCAAAACATAATCTTTCTCCTCCTCCTCCTGCAAAGGTTATCCATTGAGTCATGTGTGTGCGTGTGCGCGCGCGCGTGTGTGTGTTTTGTTGGGTGTGTGTGTGTGTGTGTGTGTGTGTGTGTGTTTGACCTCAAGTTCGTGTGAGTGTTTTGTGTGTTGTCTAGCTTTTCATTTTGTTAGTATTGTTTTTATCATGATTGTAAGCGCTTAGGGCTTTTGTTAAGATTAAGCGCCCTAAATATTCATTATTATTATTATTATTATTAATAATATTCATATTAAAACTTTGACGAAACATATTTACACACATGCAGACTTGCAGGTAAAATGAAAACCAGAAAAATAAAACAAACAGAAAGAATATTATTCATACTGCAGCGATGCAAATGGAAGGAAAATTATACTAAAATATAATTAAGAATATTTGCACCACACTAAGATACGAATCTAATTTAACATTATTGAACAAAACATATATGCAGTCAAAGAACAATGACACGAAAATGTTGTCAGCAAAATATACTTAGTCTGACAAACCAAGTATTCCACTCAGTGTCGGTTGTTGGAACCACGATTTATTTCTCATCCTCAAAGAGGCAAAAGCTAGTGCACTTTATGGCACTAATTAATCAATTAAGTGCATATAGACATCATCATAGTAATGGCCTAGAAAACATACTGCATGTACAAAATAATCAACAATACTAACGCAGGTAAAAACATCCATTTTAATTTCGCATTAGTGTGATAAGAATATGATATACTATTGAATAAAACAACAACAAAAGCATCAATTTCAATGCATAGACTGTAACCATACATATAAGGATAATGCTCTTCTACCAAATGTTTTTGTTTGTGGCTCAAGCCACAAACCTATAACTCACTTTGTCGGTCGGTCGGTCTGTCGGTCGGTCTGTCATTCCAAAATTGTCGCACATTTTGACAAAATTGTCGCACTTCAAATCTAGGCTACGCTTCAAAATTAATTGAGGCCGCTCTTTAAAATGATGTATTTTAAAAGCGTACAATATAATAAACATACATAATACAGACACTACAACAGACACGAGTATGCGGTGCTTCTTTTGATGAGTATAAGTAGGATACATAGTTTTAAATGTTTTCCAAAAGATATAAAAAGTTACGAAATGGTGCAGAGATAACATTCTGGTTTACAGATTAAAATTATTGAAAAGCCAGGGGAGGTAACTCATGATTGGAGTGGTAAAAATAGACCATGTGCCACAAACTATTGCAATTTCGCGCTTGTTTTTCTCTGGGTTTACATTTGCGGAAAAGAAACAAAACAACTGTTTATGAAAATTAGCTAATAATAAAACAAAATATCAAAGAAAAGACTGATGCATATATCCAAAGCCCTGCCAAACTTACTACAATCACATTTGATTGATTAAAGAAAAAGCTGGAGGCATGTTGAGAAAGTATATTGAGGGAAAAGAGAAACAAAATGTAAAAGAATACTATAACCACAGCAGTCATGTTTTTTTAAACATAAGGACAACCTGTCATAAACATCAATCTTATTATTATTATTCCGTGTTCCCGATGGCTGTGGCTACACATGTATGTGTCCAGTTTTCAGCTTTCACTAGTCTTCTCGTTGCATTCAGCCGACACATTCCAATTTCCGAGAAACTCAAAAGAGAAAGTATGATTTTTTTCAAGAAAAAAAGGCAGGAGAATGCAGAAAAATAGTAGATGACATTAACAAACGGAAACAGCAGTCAAAGAAGGTGATGGATCAGAGGAATTTGCTAGCATAGAATTTCCACAAGGTGGAGGAACTATTTGTACATAAAGATACAATGGTATCCCCATAAAGAGAAGATCATTCATAATACAGAAGAAACAACTAGACACTATGAAAATAATATCAGAGAGAAAAAAGGAAAAGGAAGCAGAATGAAGAAGACATCGGTATATATCAAGCAATACATTGTGAAAATGGCTTCAGAATTAGTCATCAAAGAAAGGGCTCATTAAAAAAAAAAGGTTACTTGATGTGTATCAACATTTGGAATGTTGTCTTTAGAAATACAAAACAAAAATATGATCAATAAAATCTGACAGAAATTTCATCTAAATATCCATAGGCTCTTTTTTCTCATGTGACATCAATGCATTTAAGCTTTGTTTGGCATCAATATTTTTTTAATATCAAACATCAAAGAACATAGGGTATAAGATCCTTATTTATATGTGTTCCCATTTTCATGCAGCAAATCACACATGGCGAGTCATATCCAAAGCATGTGTATGGTCAAGTATACAGAAATTAAAAACAAAAAACAAACAAATCTCCAATATTAATGTTTACAAAATGTATTAAGAAAAACAACAGTGAAACAAATCTTTATTATTATTATTATTATGTACCATATTTTACTACAAGGCGCACCTGATTATAAGGCACCCCCCAACATTTTTACATAAAATTCAGATTTTGTTATTATAGTTTCCTACTATATTATCAGTCACATTATAAGGCGCAGGGGTCTCAGTCTAGGAAAAACGTATCGCCTTATAGTCCGTAAAATACGGTATACAAAACGTATTCAGTCAGCAAAGCCGCATAAAACATGTAATGGTCCAGACATACAACGCAGATCCAGCACAGAAACAAATTATGGTAGGGAGTTTTAACTGCCCATTTAGGGGTTTTTCTGCTTCATAACTAGTTCCATGAAACGAAACTCATGGTGCCAATACTTGATAATATAAAAAAATCAAATAAAAAAAAACCAACAGGAAACGTAACCCAAAAAAACACTCACAAAAGCAAAAACATAAACAAACAAAAACCAAAGTTTGCAAGGATTCATTCAATGCAATTTGTTTTTAAATGCACAAAAATTAAGATATATTTCTAACACATCAAACCTTGGCCAAAATGAAACCACAATTTTAAGGAATTCACTTAAAATGAAGAGTTGCTCGGCTCGTTATGGCTAGTACAATGCAATGTTAATCAAAATCAAATAGATTTATTTCAAAAAAATACAAACAGTATACATCAAATATGGTTTCAAACCAATTCTGTACAAAATCAAACGTAATGTTTGTGCGTTTACTTGGCCTCCTTGCTGACAGAGCAAATAAAAGTTTCAACTACACAAACAGGACAATTGAATATACAATGTATGTAACAGAAATGATGATAATGATGATGATGATGGTAAAGGATTTGAGAGACAGAGAGGGGGAGAGAAAGAAAGAGAGAGAGAGAACAAACGAGCGAAACAACAAATTTTAGTAACAGAGAATAACACTAAAATAAGCAAATACACGCTTTTTTTTAACATCCAGCCCTCTGGGGGAAAAAAGAAGAAAAAGATTTTTAAAAAACTGAAGCACAAGCAAAGCAACACAAAGCATGAAAACACAATCCTAGAAACACATGATAAAATCAAACCCAATCCTACTTTGCATACTCATTGTTAACATGCAAACATGTAGAAGTAGATGAACATCTGTTTTCATATATCGGCAAGAGGCACAAAAAAGAGAGAGAGAGAGAGAGAGGAGAGAGAGAGAGAGAGAGAGAGAGAGGAGAGAGAGAGAGAGAGAGAGAGAGAGAGAGAGAGAGAGAGAGAGGGAGAGATAGGGAGAGAGAGAGAGAGGAGAGAGAGAGGGAGAGAGAGAGAGAGAGAGAGAGAGAGGGAGGGAAAGAGAGAGAGAGAGAGGGAGAGAGAGAGGAGGAGAAGAGAGAGAGAGAGAGAGGGAGAGAGAGAGAGGGAGAGGGAGAGAGAGAGAGGGAGGGAAAGAGAGAGAGAGAGAGAGAGAGGGAGAGAGAGAGGGAGAGAGAGAGAGGGAGAAAGAGAGAGAGAGGGATGAGAGAGAGAGAGAGAGAGAGAGAGAGAGAGAGAGAGAGAGAGAGAGAGAGAGAGAGAGAGATAACAACAAGTAGTATGGAACAGAATAATATATACTGGTACATCTCCATCATTAAAAAAAAAAGAATAGGGGTGGTGGTGGTCGGTGTATGGGGGGGGGGGGGGGGGGGGGGGGGGGTATTTTGAGAAGAGTTCTGCTGCCCTTCTTTCATCCACCAAAAAACCCAGGAAAAACCCCAAGTGAATATATGTGAAGCAGTACATGGATCTATACAGAAATACACTCCATAGTAATATAGATACAGATGTACATTAGTCAGGGATTACATACATTTCCAGTCGCTACTGTCAAAGCATAAAAAATACATACAAGCATTCAGTGTTGACATAAAAGATTACTTGGAGTAAAACAATATTCATCTGGATTTGCTCCATGTTTTCAAAGAGAAACATGTACTGAGCAATATACACAAGCATTCAGTGTTGACATAAAAGATTACTTGGAGTACAATAATTTTCATCTGGATTTGCTCCATGTTTTCAAAGAGAAACATGTACTGAGCAATATACACAAGCATTCAGTGTTGACATAAAAGATTACTTGGAGTACAATAATATTCATCTGGATTTGCTCCATGTTTTCAAAGAGAAACATGTACTGAGCAATATACACAAGCATTCAGTGCTGACATAAAACATTACTTGGACTGCAATAATATTCATCTGGATTTGCTCCATGTTTTCAAATAGAAACATGTACTGTGCAATATACACAAGCATTCAGTGTTGACCTCAAACATTACTTGGACTGCAATATTGATCTGGATTTGCTCCATGTTTTCAAAGAGAAACATGTACTGAGCATGAACACCAGGAGCACTTATAAAGGCACATAAAGGTATTATAAGACATGTTCTCAAAACCATTTTTTTCTGCGCATGTGTTGATGTTGTTTTTGTCAAACAAATGTGCATACAAACAATAATATATACAACAAAACTTCTTTATTTTACACATTTGCATACAACATCAATGCCAAAGCCATGTTATACAGAAACTCGAATAGCAAATAATGAAACAAGACACCTGGATGAGCCTGTTCAATTCATATCTGATGGCATGACGCTAAACAGAAGAATATGTATAAATCAAATCAAATAGTATACATTTGTGAAACTTCAACAGTTGTGCAGAATATGTCACAATTATACAAATGATACAAAAGCTTTATCTCGTTACTTTCTGATTTTCCTAGTTCTTGTTGTTGTTGCGATTACATACAAGAGAAGCCTTTATTGGAATCATTATCAAAACTTAGGAGACAGTTAAATATTATAATACAAATGTGTATACTGCATCAAAATTAGTTTTTACATGCAATGTTAGGCACAGCGCATGTAATTTATAGAAAAGCAGAACTTTAAATAAACTTTTTTGCACAGTACAGCAGCTTGCAATGTTGTGGGTAAAAAGAACAAAATCAGAATTAAGATTATTTACACTGCAGTCATACTAATCAAAGGAAAATGATATCATACCGAAAAATAATTAACAATTTTTGCACCACACCAAGATAAGAAGAAAAGAAACCAAGAGAGTTTAACAATATTGAACAAAGGATATGCAGTCAAAGAAAAATGACAAGAAGAATAAAAATAGTAAATCGGGACTTTACTGGACTTGCACTGCCTCCGGGCATTGCCTCCAGTATTGTTCCCACCATCTTTGTATTTACAAATGTCCCATATGTGTCTGTTCCAGACCGAGAGGATGTAAAGCACCATTTTTCATTCATTACATGAAGAATTAGTCGGCAAAAGTCGCACTTCAATCATTCAAGTAAATGGAACATGAAACTTAAAATCGCACTGCAGAACAATTAGTGTAAAATTGTAGACAAGCAGATAAATGGAAACGGAAACTGAAACTTAATTAACTGCATTCACATAGCAACAATAAAAAAGAACACAAAATTGAAATCTGATTAATGTTTAATATTCACTCAGCATCTATACAGATGAATGAAGAACAGAAATAAACGAGTGAGCCAAAAATCAAATGAAATGTTATTCACAGCAAATGGCTAACAAAGAAAACCAAACTAAAACCTAGATTAGTAACTTTCACACACCAGTCTAATTGGTGGAATATGAAACTTGAATGCAAAATATACTTAGTCTGACAAACCAAGTATTCTATTCAGTGTCGGTCATTGCGTTGTTGGAACCACGATTTATTTTTCATCCTCAAAGAGGCAAAAGCTAGTGCACTTTATGGCACTAATTAATCAATTAAGTGTAATAGACATCATCATAGTAATGGCCTAGAAAACATACTGCATGTACAAAATAATCAACAATACTAGCTTTGAAATGTAGGTAAAAACATCTATTTTAATTTTGCATTTAGTATGATAAGAATATTATATACTATTGAATAAAACAACAACAAAAAGTATCAATTCCAATGCTTAATGCGTCATATAACATTAGAAGAACATTGCTCTTCTAACAAAGCAGCAAAAAGATAGAAAAACAAACAAGCAAACAAACCGAAGGACAACCTGTCATAAACATCAATATTATTATTATCATGTGTTCCCAAGCCATGTGGATACACATGTATGTGTCCAGTTTTCAGCTTTCACTGGAATTTGCTAGCACAGAATTTCCACAAGGTGGGGGAACTATTTGTACAGAAAGATACAATGGTATCCCCATAGGGAGAAGATCATTCATAATACATTTATACAGAAGAAACGACTAGACACTTTATGAAAATAAAATCAGAGAACAAAAGAAAGAAAATCGAAGCAGAATAAAGAAAAGACATTCATTTCATATCAAGTAATACATTGTGAAAATGGCTTCAGAATTAGTCATTAGTCATTAGTGATCAATTAAATCTGACAGCAATGTCATCAAAATATCCATAGATATAACAGGCTCTTTTTCTGGCAATGAAATCATATTCAACATTTCTCATGTGACATCAATGCCTTTGTTTGGCATCAATATTTTTTTTAATATCAAACATCAAAGAACATAGGGTATAAGATCCTTATTTATATGTGTTCCCATTTTCATGCAGCAAATCACACATGGCGAGTCATATCCAAAGCAAAGAGTATGTGTATGGTCAAGTATACAGAAACTAAAAAACTAAAACAAATAAATCTCCAATATTAATGTTTACAAAATGTATTAAAATAGAGTGAAATAAATCTTTATTATTATTATTGCTATGTACTGTATTTTACTACAAGGCGCACCTGATTATAAGGCACCCCCCAAATTTTACAAAAAATTCAGATTTTGTTATCATAGTTTCTTACTATATCATCAGTCACATTATAAGGCGCAGGGGTCTCAGTCTAGGAAAAAAAGTATCGCCTTATAGTCCGTAAAATACAGTATACAAAATGCATTCAGTCAGCCAAGCAGTATATAAAACATGCCATAGTCCAGACATACAAAGCAGGGCACAGAAACAAATTATGGTAACAAGTTTTAACTTTCCTTTAAACTGGGTTTTTTACGGTTTTATAACTAACATGAAACTAAACTCATGGTGCCAAAACTTAATAATGAAATAAACAGCAAAAATAACACACACACTCAAAAGCAAAAAAATAAAAATAAACAAGACCCCAAAGCTTGCAAGGATTCAATACAAATAATGAAAGAAAAAAACCACAAAAAAGAAATAACACATAATTTCTAACAGATCATACTATGGCCAAGTGAAACTATCATTTTAAGCCATTCAAATTCAGTCAGTAGACTTGTTATGGATGGCACAATGCATGCAGAGTTAATTAAAAAAAATTGCATAGATTTGTTTTAAAACTATAAATTTGTCATACAAACATTATTTCACACTGATCATGTTTTTAAGCCAATCATCCAAGATATAATGTTCACGATTTTACTTGGGTCTCCTCCTTAATTGCTGATATGGCAATTAAAAGTTTTAATAACATAAGCATGATAATTGATTTGAATATATGCAATGTGTGATTGAAATTACGGTGATGATGATGTAAAATTTGAGAGAGAGAGAGAGAGAGAGAGAGAGAGAGAGAGAGAGAGAGAGAGAGAGAGAGAGAGTAATACAGAATAGAATAACATGTATATTGCGTCTCCATCATATAAAAAAAGTATTTGGGGTGGTGGTAGGTGTGTGTGTGGGGGGGGGGGGGGTATTTGAAGAAGAGTGCTGCAACCCTTCTTTCACCCACAAGAGCGTGAAGACGCTAGATCACCAGCCGCACAGCATTTTCGGCTTCAGTGACCTTGACCGTTGACCAATGACCTTCAAGTTCAAACTTGGCCTATATATCCTAACAACCTACCCGCATGCAAAATTTGAGCCTCCTCCCCCTCCGTTCAATTGTTATCCTGTTAACGCACACACTCAGCGAGGAATGAACATCTTTGAAAACATTGCCAGCTTTGCTTTGCGGCAGGTTAACACGTTTAATACAGTGGAACCTCCCTTATAAGACGTTAAAAAATCATCCAAAATGAGGTCTTATAAGGGAGGTAATTTTAATACTTACAAAGAAGGACAATGTCTCAGAGAAGTATGTCTTATGTGGGAGGGAGTCTTATAATGGGAGGTCTTATAAGGGAGGTTCCACTGTATATGTAAAGCAGTACATCAATTTATACAGAAATAAAGTCTCTACAGCACTACAGCTACGGTTGTACATCAGTCAGATTACATAGATTTCATGTTGCTACTATTTCAGGCATATAAAAATCGATACAAAAACATTCAGTGTTCACATAGAGTATTATCTGTACTCTAATAACACAACGCTCCATATCGTCAAAGGGAATAGGAATTGTTCGGAAATAATTAAGGGGAGTAATTTCATGGTGTGTGGGAGTGATCTTGCCTAATTCAATCAGTCAAACAGGGGAAGTTACTCTATCTTCAGCTCTCGTAGCCTATCGACTCGTGTGTTTGAGCAGACATACAGCACTTAGAACACCGTGCGTCATTCTAAAAAATTATGTCATTTATATTTTTACGTCACATTTTGCAAGTTTTATCAGTTAGTGGTTACTGGCCACTCCTAATATAGTGTTACACATGGTCTCAAAATCTTTTTCATTCTTTTTCGAGAGAAAAAAATGCATACAAACAGTTACAATGTTTACAGCAAAAATGTTGATTTTTACATATCAAACATAAATGTTTGTTCAAAAGAGTTGTTTTTAAGAAATAGTGACAAAAATCAACAATATATGAGCACATATTTCCAAACATTTGAGAACCCTAACCACATAACTAAGCATAAAACACAATTATGTCCATTAATAAGCTTATGTAATAAAAACAAATAATAATAAAAAAGGTCATGCTGTACAGAAACAGAGTATCAAATCATCACACAAAAAAGACACATTTATGAACCTGTTCAATTCATTTCCAATAG
>JAGGCT020004139.1:1291210-1332220 GCA_017654935.2 Phymorhynchus buccinoides
TGCACGCTTTGCAGCACTATAAAGTAAACTATCTTACATCTTTCACAACTCTCTAAAACAAAAACAACTCTTACCCCAATCAAAGTCTGCACGCCTTGCAGCACTATACTGTAAACTATCCTACATCTTTCACAACTCTCTAAAACAACAAAACATCTCACCGCAATCAAAGTCTGCACGTCTTGCAGCACTATACTGTACGCTATCCTCCATCTTTCACAACTCTCTCTATATAAAAAAACAACCAAAACTCTCACCCCAATCAACGATACTGTAAACAATCCTTCATCTTTCACAACTCTCTAAAAAAACACAACTCTCACCCCAATCAAAGACTGCCTGCCTTGCAGCACTATACTGTAAACAATCCTTCATCTTTCACAACTCTCTAAAAAAACCAAAGCTCTCACCCCAATCAAAGTCTGCACGCCTTGCAGCACTATACTGTAAACAATCCTTCATCTTTCACAACTCTCTAAAAAAAACAAAGCTCTCACCCCAATCAAAGTCTGCACGCCTTGCAGCACTCTGGTAGCGATATCACAAGCCCAGGTGGCATCACTCTCGGTGTACACATCGGCGGGCAAGGAGGGATAGACGTGCACATCGGGGTAGCGCATTCGCGTGTGGGGTCCGATGCGACACTCCATTTCCTGGACCAAGGCACTGATGCTGGAGTCTCCCACAAGGATGGACAGCTGGGGCAGGGCGTGAGACTGCATGAACATCTTGTCGGAATCGCGGAAGTAGATGACTGCTTTCAGGGCCTTTTCCACCGCCTGTCAATAATGAAACAACAAACACAAACACACATACATTTTTTTAAAGAAAGAGTTGTATAAAGGTTACAAACAAATACAGGCTCAAACATAACACAGAATATTTGTATTCATGCATCCATCTTCTCTCACTGACACACTTCCTTTTAGAACAACTGGTGTAGGGGAATCAGGATTGTTTTCACATAACTTTTATTTAAATGTGTTCCGACTCAGATTTTCTGGTAAAAATTATGTTTTAAAAACTTGCTTTTTTATATATCTTTTTTTAATTCATGTTGCGGTGGAAAAGACACTGGATTTATGTCTGTAATGCTCTACTAAAAATTAAGAATAAAAGTGGATAAAGTCCTCAATTTCTTCTTACTTTTTTATGCCATAACAAAGTAAACAAGGCGAAAGCCAAAAACCAAAGTTAACAAAAGGGTTATGCCTTTCCAACGTTTACAAAGGTCAAAGCAATTATAACCAAAGCCTTATAAAAGCTGGCAAAGCCATAGCATGCAGATAAGCC
This sequence comes from Phymorhynchus buccinoides, assembly GCA_017654935.2. Taxonomy (NCBI): domain Eukaryota; kingdom Metazoa; phylum Mollusca; class Gastropoda; order Neogastropoda; family Raphitomidae; genus Phymorhynchus; species Phymorhynchus buccinoides. The sequence continues at coordinate 1,292,504 of JAGGCT020004139.1, forward strand.
TTACTGAAGTTAACAAAGCCATGGCCTAAGCTTAAGCCTTACCAAAATTACCAAAGCCATAGCCTAAGTTTATGTCTTATCAAAGTTAACAAAGCCATAGCCTGAGGTTATGTCTTAACAAAGTTAACAAAGCCAAAGCCTAAGATTAGGCTTTACTAAAGTAAACAAAGCCATAGCCTACGGTTATGCCGTACTAAAATTAAGAAAGCCAAAGCCATAGGTAATGCTTTAACAAAGCCAGCAAAGCTGTAGCCTAAGGTAAAACCTTACCAAAGTTAACAAATCCATAGCCTACAGTTATACCTTATCAAAGCTAGCAAAGCCATAACCTTTGGTTTTGGTTATGGCTTACCAAGGTTAACAAAGCCGTAGCCTAAGGATATGCCTTATCAAAGTTAACGAAGCCATAGTCTGCAGTTAAGCCTTACCGAAGTTAACAAAGCCATAGCCTAAAGTTAAACCTTACCAAAGCTAGCAAAAGCCATAGCCTAAAGTTAAGCCTTACCAAAATTAACGAATCCTAGCCAATGGTTATACCTTACCAGAGACAGTATATTAAGTGAAACTCTATGGAGAGCCAGACAACTGTGGGTCTTGAGAGAAGAACCCTCCCCTCATGGGAATACCGGGAAGTCTTTTGTATAAATAGTTCCTCCACCTTCTGGAAGTTCTGTGCTTGTAACTTCCTCTAATCTGTCACTCTCTTTGACTCTGCCTTTTCCCTTTGCTCACTGTCTTTCTGCCTTACTGGAACATTCTGCTGCCTTTTTCAAGAAACACTTTCAAAAATATTTCCTCCAGCCGAAGTCGGACTTGCTGGGCCTAACTATCTCTTAGGCGCATAACGGCAGCATGACGCATTTGAGCTCATAATTGACAGGAAACTGTCTGAACAATTGAAGAAGAAGAAGAAAAGAGAAGACCCACCTCCCCTTCCCTCAAATAAGTGCCTTGCAAAAGAAAGTCATAGCCAATGCTTATGCCTCACCACTGTTAACAGAAAACATGTAAGGATTGTTTTTTTAAGTATGCAAACTTACCTGATGACACTGGTAGCAGATCCAATTGTGTCCCTTGTCGCACAGGCCTTTGGCAGCTTGTGCAGCCTCCACATCAGCCTTTGCCTGCCGGAACCAGCGCCGGGCCTCTCCTGGCTGTGGATTGGGAGTACTCTGACCTCTTCGCTGAGAGCTTGAGAAATCATCAGAATCTGCACCATGGTGGCTTGCTCTGAAGCGTGACCCGGACTCGTACTGAGCTTGGTATGCTCTGGCCCTGGAAGTCATGTTGGCGTAGAAGGAAGAGTCGAATGCAGAATGGCTTCCAGGAGGAGAAGCGTCTCCCTGCCCTCTCTCATCGTCATCTGTCAAAGGTTTGCCTTCATTCAGAAGGTCGACATACTCAAAGATTTTCTGGGTGACACGTGTACAGAATTCTTCATTTCCGTGATTTCGGTCAGGGTGCCACTTGAGCAAAAGTCTCTTCTTCACCCGCCGTCTGTCTGCGTCCCTGGGAAACTGCTGCCATGCTTCAGTCAGAATGGCTCGTATTTCTTTGAGGACTGTCTTCATATCAGCAGGTTCTCTGTGCGTTGATTGGGCACCACTTGGTTCTTCATGTTTTACAATGTCTGTTGACCCACTGCTGGTTTCCCCGTTTTCTGCTGACTTGCGGACAAACTTGTAGAGTTCTGTGGCAGAAACTTCCTTATCTCCGTAGTCTGGACCAAGAGAAATGCGATAGCGTCGAGTCAGCAAAGAAACATGATTCGTTCCACTTGTACCGACTTCTTCCAACACTATGGCATACATGTAGATGGCATCATGTGTTTCTTCCTCCGTGGTTGTAACATCTGGATCAAACACTTCATAACCAACATGTTCGCCTTTTCTGAAGTGGTAGAAGCTGTTGTCGAGGTAGCAGTGATGATTCAATGGTACAAATGTTCCTGCTTTAGGAAAGACAGACTCCTGTGAGACAGCAAAGAAATTGCATTCTTGAATATTATGTTGGTCCAGTATCTTACCTGCATCTCTAGGATTCTGCAGGATCTCAATTAAAAGGAGTTTATTCAGGCCTGTATGGAGGACAAAATCCATGGCATAAACAAGACTCAGCAAAGATGGATCCCATCCAGATGTTGGAGTGGATCTTTCCGCTTCAACATAGACAAAGGCCTGTCTCGGTGTTCCTTCTCTCTTGTCAACAAATGAAGACAACTCATCTGACTCACTTCCAGGAATCTCTTGGTCATGCAGCGTCAGCACAGTCTTGAGGCCTGCTATTTCTCTGACAAACACATTTGACAGTTTGTTCTCAACATCTTGGGCAGACTCAGCAGTGAATGCGCGTTCATACTTGAAATGTTTGTGGTATACTAAACGGACAACTGCATACCTTGTGTATGGGTTTTCAAGCTTTTCCACAAGACCATTAGATACACTTCCTTCTGAAGCATTATCACGAACAGCACATGGAATGTTTTCTTTCACAATGTGAGACAACAAAATCATCTGGTACTCTCGTGGAAGGCGATTAATCTCTTCAAAAGGTGTGGTTATATCCATTTCCAGCTTCTTGAACCCAAGGAAGAAGTGCATGTCTTCAGGAAACTGCTGAAGCCGTTTCCCAAAGACCCTGTTTTTGTACACAAGTTCTCTTGAGGTGTGCAAGCTTTGTTCCTGTGTGGGAAAATACAAGTCACCCACTGTGATCCCTTTCTGCACATCGGTTCCTTCTCTGAGGCAACGAAACAAGCCTTCAAGAGCAGTTTTAACAAGTTTCATCTCTTCAACATGCAAGGAAATGTCTGCGGATTCTGTTTTCAGCCAAGCAAGGAACTGTGCATAATGATCTGCAGTCACACACTGCGTGGCACCAAGTCTTTTGAACAGCTCAAAGTACTTTCCAAAGAACACTGGAGCTTTCTCGACGTGTCCTCTGATAATTTCCTTCTGTTGCATTTCTATGACAACACTGGTTGGCTTCAGCATTTGTTTGTTTTGGGTGTCACAGATGAGAGGAATTTCTTTCAAGAGCAGAATGTCATTGTCATCATCAATGTTGTTCTCCAAGTACTTGTAGATCTCCTCCATTACATCATGAAGTTTTTCACTGTTTTGAAAGGATTCAAACAAGTCAAGTCCTTTCTCTCCAGATAGAGCAGATGATACGTTCTTCAGGTGCTGGATCACTTTCTCCTTGGGTGGATGCTGGTGAACACCCAGCAAACCCATGACATCTGAAACCATTCTGCTTTCAATGTATTGGCAGGGAAGGGCGTATCCAGCAAGAATCCAGCTAGTGCTCCACAGAAGATGCAGATGTTGCTCGCTAGCACTTTCAGAATATGATATCAGTCTTGCTGGACCCAGCAGCGGTGCAATCTGTATCAGCCGCTGTCCTTGGAGTGTTGATGTCAAGTTTGAAGGCATAATGAACCTTATGCTTTTCACTTTTGACAACAAGTTGCCTTTAGTCAGGTCTTTCTGGCCAAAAAGGTGTTTCACAAGGGTCTGTGATTTTTGGCCGACAGTCTCAGTCAAACCATCTCTTCTGCCTTCAGTCTCCACAGCACGTGCATACTCAAGAAACATAGCTCCAGACACTTTAGACACCATGCCTGCAGCCTTCATGAACTGCTTCCACTCATACCTGTTGTATGGCTTAGGTGGAAACCTGTCCTCAGAACACATGGCCTGAAATACACTTTCATGCGGACTGAAGAAGTCCTCAGCTCTGTGAAGTGCACCATGTAGGCTGATGAAAGCTGTTGTTCTTAACTGTTGAACCAGTTCAGCGTTTGGAGCACTGCCCCAGCTGTCTCTGAGTTTGTCTCTGAGAAATGTCATGTGAGATACGATAGCTTCCTGTGGTAAACGATCAAGGTTAGGCAGCAAGTAAAGGGAGTAAAACTCCTCTGCATCAACAGATCTCAACTGAAGAAACTGTTGCAGGTTGTTTGGGACATGCGCTTTGCGTAAGAGATGCATCATGATGCTTCTGTTGAGAGACCACTGTTCCAGGCCAGTTGCAGGGACTGAAGCATCTAAACACAGAACTCTAGCAGTGTCAGAGAGGGACACAAGACCTGTTCCAACAGCCGGGAACACAGGAAGGCTGAGCAGTTCTTTCTTCAGTTGACTTGCATCGTGACATGTTGGTATCAGGCTTTGAAGAGTATTGCTGAAGTAGTCCAGAATCACGTTGCCAGTTTCAAAGGAAACAGACAAGTGGTTGGCACAAGATGCTAGAGCATGCAGCACACCCCTTGGATTGTTGATGGATGCAACGAGACTCTGTATAAAGTTGTTGTCGTCACAAAGCTGGTTGTTCAAAATGGGTAATGGAAGTCTTTTCAAGACATCCAACAAAAGAGGATACGTTCGATCAATGACAGGCAAATGCACAACCTGCTGCAAATGTTTGACTGGAAACAACATCAGCTGGCCATGCCCTCCTTCTTTCTTCTGGACAGGGATCAGACAGCAGTCACCAAGCATCCTCACGACCTCTTCTGCTCTTTCCTGTAGCCCATGTTCCTCTGATCTGTCATCTGTTGACCTCTTTGCATCTGTCACTTCTTCCAAGAACTTCCACACTTCAGCCAACCATGTTTTTCCTGCTGGAACTGATGGAAGTTTCTGCATGTCCAAAATGCAGGGCTGGCCAACAAAGATGTTGGAGTCCATCACAGAGCTGTGTAGTTTGGAGGCAAATGTAAAAATGCTCAAAGGTTGCAGCACTCCATTTGTGTCTTTCACGTTTGTAAAAAAGCGGATGATGAATTCGTGGAGAAATTCTTCTGCTGACCCAGGTAGGAGATAGAAGAACTTTGAAATGATTGGCAGTGGGCCAAATCCAGCAGCCGAAAACATGTGCAATGTTCCAGACTGCCGCAGACACAGAGGTAAACCATCCAACTGGTTCAAGAAATTTGATGCTTTTTTCACAAGCTTGACAATCTTTTGGACATTGCCTGCCGTTTTCAAAGGTGTGTCAGCCACTGGTTTAGGGAGACCAGAGATGTTGCATCCATTTCTCACATTTTGACCTGATGACTTGAGAAAATGCAAGACAGAGTCTGCCGTCACCAGCTGCACTTGTTTCACTCCACTGACTCTGAAGCCTTCATAGATATGCAGAGGAGCTGCCAATATCTTCATGTTCAGTCTTTTCAGCAGGTCTTCCATCTCTCTGGCTGCCACATTGGGTGATGGGTTGTTGGCTCTGTGGCCAGATGATGTTGAAATCCCACTTGATAAGTACACTTGGTTTCCACTTTGTTCTTTGGCTTGTTTAGAATGCATGGCTACAGGGTTGCTGAAGTATCCAGGAAAGCCTGCCTTTCTCACTGCTGGAATCCACTCAACTTCCGTTGCTTCAGCACAAACCATGGGGAGCAGTGGCAGTTCATCGTTTGCAATGGTTCTGTAGATTTCACAGGCCATATTTGCCCAGATTGTGCTGTCAGCAGGAGAGGGGAAGAGACCATGGTACTGTTTCAACGTTGAGGACATTGATGATGTGCTGAAACCCTTGCCATTGTCTGGGAATAGCATGGTCTTCATAGCTTTCAGTGCTGTGATGTACGCTGGCACAACAACGTACAGGGCAATGGCATTATTCCACTCTGATCTGACGTCATCCGTGTTTGTTCCACTGTCCCACAGATTCCTGCGGGTTTCATGGTCCAAAGCAAAGTGTCCGTTCACATGCATGGGGAGGCCAGTGGAGACAGGGAGAGGCAGCATACAGAAGGCTTGATGATTTCCCTGACTGCTTCCAGTTTCTTCGTCCTGCTGTCTCTTTGCGGTCAGTCTGACTGCCACGCCTCCACGAGGAAGCAACCGGAAATTTTCCTTGCCCCATTCGCTGTCCAGTTGTGCAGACAACCTTGCCCCAGAAAATCCAACTCTATGGACCGTGAGCCAGTCCACACTTGTTCCAGCTGAATCCTCAATCCTTGACTCCACCACTGCTTCATGGACTGGGATGGCTTGTACGTGTGTTGGGTTTTCCTTCATTCTCAGAGAGTTCTGATGTAGAGCCGCCTTGAAGTTTTCAAGTTGCTGAGAACTGTGATCATGAACTGACTTGTTGACTTCAAATTCTTTTCGCAAGGAGCCATCGGCAGAGACGGAGTAGATACCCACTGTCTGCAGGTTGTTCAAGAATAAGAGGCACATGCTAATTTCATTTTTGAACTCTTCAAGAAGTTTTTCTATGTCTGTTTTTGTCACTGCTTTTTTCGTTATATCTGATTTTTCAGTCATTTTGTCAGTGCGAAGAGGAAACCTGAAGAGAGTGCCAGGCTGAGATGTATCGATGGCATCATCAAGATAGCCTGCAAAGAAGTCAGGATAGGCTCCTTTCAGTTCTTCCAGATCTGAAAACTGCACTCCAGGTTTAGAGCTTTCAGCTCCAGGAACATACTGACAGTTGGGATCAAGGACACAGATCACATCCTCTTTGTCATCCACCTTAGTCCAGAAAGAAGGGATGTCTGTAATGTGGAAGACTGCATTGAAGCCAACTCCAAACTGGCCAATCTTCAAATCATCTTGTCCCTTGCTTCCAACTCCCAGGTTCTGAATCCCTTCCATGTCACTTGACGTAAACGATCTGTTGTTGTAGAAACAGAGCGCAGGTCCCTGGAAAGATTCAAATTTGTCAGGAATACTATGAGTACGAAGTTGGCGGAAATCCATAATGAACTTGGCTTCTGTGGCCTGAGCGTCATCTGCATTCTGAAGGAGCTCCTTGCACACAGAAGAATCAAATGTGTATCCTTCGAGCAATCGCCTGATCCGAGTGGTCAGCTTTTCAGACTGTCCAAATGGCTGACACTGAATGGGTTTAGTCATATTGGACCAATGTTGGCGCTTCTTGGTTTGTGCCCCAAGTCGTTTTGCAGTCTCTTTGGGGATCTTTTCATTGACATAGCTCATCTGATTGGCAGTTTTCAATGTATCACAGTCATCAACACACAGACTGGAACCTGGCTGCATGAAACCATGGACATCTGGCAGAAAGACACGGTCTATGTCAATCTGTTCATGGTAAGGAACATGCCTGGTCATGATGCTGGCAAGGAGCTGTGCAACACGAGAGACAAGATCAATGGTCTGGCTGGACAGTTGAGTACCAGCATTCTCTCTGTTCAGTCTTTCTAGAACCAAGAGCACATCATCTGTTGTGAAAATTTCTTTCACCCTGACAGTTTGGAAGAAAGCTCTGTGCATGTTGATGCCATCACCAAGTCGGAACAGGTAAGGAGCACAGTCAAAAAGGCAGGTAAATGCCACCTGAGATGCCTGGACAAAATGATCACCTGTCCAGACAATGCACTGGTTTGCCAGCTTTGAACAGAGAAGACTTGAGACTTCCTCACTCCTTCTCAAGCATGAGTTAAGGTAACCATAGATGTGACTGCTGAAAGACTGAACAAGTTCTTTGTGGCTGGGGCTTTGGTTGTGTTGGTTTACAACCACTACCAGCTGCTCCAGAACACACTCCAGCAGGCGCATGCTACAATGATCTTCATCAACCAGAACCCCTAACGACTTCAACACTCTCCTGATTTTCCCACCCACATACATTTCACTTGGTCTTAAGGCTTTGAAGTCCAGCAGCTTTTTCCTGCAGCCTACAAGGTCCTTCAGGTTTTCCAGACACAGTTCTTGAGGAGAAGCAAGACCAGGAGCATCCCCACCTGCCCATGGGAAAGGCCATTCTGAGGGCTTGTTCAGAACAGGTAGGAAAGCAGTCCGTGACAACAGTCGCTTTATTTCATCAGGACATTTTCCTAAATCAGATTTTGATGCAGTGTCAATGTAGACTGAGAGGTACTCAATTAAGCAAGAAGCACGGTTCAGCGACTCCTCAACTTTGTTTCCTTTTTTCAACAGACCCACTGACCTTGCTCTGTCCAGCACCATTTCCCAAGACAGCTCATCTGTTGCCATTCCAAGCCTGGACAGATGACGCAAAGATCCCTCAGTGCAGAAGTTTGTTTTGCTTCCTTCTTCTCCTCCTTTCTGTGGAAAGCGTAGCTCCGATAAATGAAAAAGTTTTGCAACACGTCCTTTTGGGCTGACCAGCTCTCTGGGTTTTCTCAGAAACTCCCCTCCTTGACAAGGAATGCAGGCAGCATTTTCAATCAGCAGATTTATTTCCTGATTGTTCAGCATCACAGCATGGTAGATCAGTTGGTCTCGCTCTTCAGGTTTCAACCTATCGCTCAGCAAATTTGGTAAGAAAAAATCTCTGTAGAATGCCACTTTGCTTATGACTTTTCTGTCCAAAGCCCCTGGCATGCCCTTGCATCGCATCAGCTCACAAATGTCAGATGGGACATCCACAAGGTGACCAGGCCCTGTCCAGAACCTTTGCAGAGCATTCCAGGCGATCAACCCACAGTCGGAGTCTCTGAACTGTGGCTCCAGAAAGAAGGCATCACTGAAAGCCACCCACACGTTCTGGCCTGGCACAGGCAGGACTTTGTTTCCGTCAGTCTGAAGATGGTGATAGAAACTCTTCACCAGACACTGCACTCCAGCCCTGGGCCACAAATCAAAGTACCGGGCAAAGTCAGCATCCACTGCGGCCTCCTTGCTCACCTGCTGCAGCAGCAGCAAATAAGCTCGACACACTGCGTCACTGTAGAGAGCGGTGTTCCATGAGGATCCCTTGCTGTCCAGATCATCCTCTGTCTGCACAACCAGCCCTCGCCGATCTGATGTTAGAGCAAATGTTCCGTTCACATGAACTGGTAGGGCAGTTCTTGACAGTTCCAGGTCTTCAGGCAGAGGCAAGAAGCAGAACAAATGGCCAGTGTTGTAGAATCCCGGGGGATTCTCTTGTAGAGGCATCAAGCCACTGTCAGAAACTGAAATGGCTGCAGCTGCTAGGGGTACAAGACCTTGCATCTTCTTGAGTGCCATGTCAGCTGACTTGCCAATTCCTGAAGCCCACGTCACCTGCCATTGCATACAGGTATTAGCCTTTTCTGCTCCACACACAGCACTTGCTTCAGCAGATACTGCCATGTTGATTTCCAGCTTTTGATGGATTTTAATGTCTCTGTTCTGCTTTGACCAGTTGTCTTTCATGAACTGCAGGATCGTCTTGTTGTTCATCCTGACTTGTGGCTGCATGACCACAGAGGCCAAGCATGTCTTCTTCACAGACAGCACACATGTTTTGTTGCCAGGGTCTGAGCAGTGACTGGGGATATAGAAAACCTCAACTTCCATCACATTCTGAGTGAACAGCAGTAGACTGCCAGCTTTCTCCAACAGCATCTTTAAAAAATCCCGTCGTTTTGATTCAGAATAACTCTCTGATTTCAGTCTGTTGTTTGCAGCCTGTTCTGCTGTTCTCAGTGGAAATCGAAACAAGGTCCCTTGATAATTTATATCACCTGGACCTCTCAGGGAGCACCCAAACACATTCTGAAAAGGTTCAAACTGTTCTGGCATTCGTGACAACAGAGCTTTGTTGATGGGTTTGGTGAAGTCAAGTTTTAGACCTCCTTTGCCGAGGTATCTCTTTTGAGGATCAAACATTGCTAGTATGTGTCCGCTGATGAAGAAAGGTACATCAGTCAAATTATACACAGCGTTGAACCCAAGTCCAAATCTTCCAACTTTTGAAATGTCTTCCTTTTTTGTCCCTGCGCCGAGCCTGATGATGTTTTCAAAGTCTGTTCTGGAGAACAAGGCATCATTGTAGGCCCAGATGGCTGGACCTTGCAGCAAAGCCATTTCATCTGTGATCAGATTTGTTTGACAATGCATGTGTTCTCTTTCATCAAGCAGGAAGCAGACTTTGGTGGCACAAGCATCATCTGCATTCTGAATCAGTTCTTTGGGAACAGAGAAACCGTCTGTGTAAGATTCCTCCAACAGGCTGTGAAGGCGGGTGGTGAGCTCTTCATTCTGTTCATAACCATAGTCCAGGTCCTCCAAACCGGTCAGTGCGCGTTCCTTCATCTGACAAGCACCAAGTTCTAAAGCAGTGTTGATGGAGATGTCCAGATGCACGATATGGATTTCAAACCCCACGTCAGGGGGAACGCTTAAGTGTCTCATCCCTGGCATCACGGTGCATTCACTCGCAGGCTTGAACCTCAGCACATTGGTCTGGTCATGAACAATTGGCAGAAGGGTGGTGCCATCTTTGGCCTTCTGACTTTTCTTCAACACTTCCAGAATCTGTTTGACCAGCTGGAGATCTGTGTGACAATCTGGGTGGCTGATGTCGACATCATGCATGTGCTTGGTCTGAATAGTCATGAGGACAATCTGCAGCATCTCATCAGTCTGGCTAAGTGAACTACCACAGCGTTCCAGGAGACTGCTCATCTGCTGGAGTTCAACTGGCAGTGGAAATCTGTAGGGTCTCAGGTCAATGTCACTGGATTGATGATGTATCCAGAAATCACAGGGGCGAGCAAATGATTCTCCTGATTCTTTCAGTATGCAGTTTTCAGACTGAACAAAATTGATGACATGCGGATCATGAATGTTCTGAGCCAGGTGATGAAACACTTCATTCAAAACCAGCTTGTACTGAGGCACTTCCTTCTGTTGGAACTGGGTCATGACAACCTTGAGTTGCTGCAGTACGTCTTTGGATTCTGCTTTGTGACGAATGCTGAACTTGGCGATGTTTTCGTTCAAGTCAGGCCGACACACTGGAGCAGCAGCACCAACCACAGCTATCAGCTTGTAGCTGTACATGTCTGCTGGTCTGACCAGCAGTGGGCTTGTCATGACAGGCAGAGACTTGGGATAGTGTGCAGGCTTTCCTTCATCTTGAAGACAGGGCAGACACTGGATGATAGAAATTGCTTTCACAGTATCGCTGCTGATGTTGCCGCTAGCGCTGTATTTGTTCAGATAGCTATACAACGCTTCAGCACTTTTCATGGCAGAAACAGTGCTATGTCTGTGCCAGAGGTCTGAAATGGCATGCACTGCAGCAATCAAATCTCCAGGCAGTAGATCCTGTTCAGATCGAAGTCCAAGTTTCTTCAGCTTTTTCAACATCTCTGGGCTGGAAAAGTCAGATGAGGGGAACTTGGTCTGACCCTGTGAATGAAACAACTCCTGCAGCAGCGTGGATGAGGGATTGTAGACATTTCCTGGCAGCTGCAGAAGTCCACTCTTGGTCTGGACAAAGGCAATGCTTTTTGACAATTGTTGTAAAGAAGATACAGACATCAGGGTCTTGCTCTGCAGGAAGAATTTCATGAAGCAGATTATGTTTTGTTCCGTGTAAGGGTTTGTTGGTGAACATATCATTTCCATGATGGTTTGGGCAAGCTGAGGAGAGCTCACTTCACTTGCTCCTAAATGAAGGGCAGCAAGTCTTTCAGATGCAGAGCATGCCAGGACAGTCACTGGAGGTGAAATGGGAGGCAGATCGGCAGGCCCAATTCGACCAACTTGCTTCACACTGACAATCTTATTCGCAAAGGCGACACGGAACAGATTCAGCTGAAGGAAAAGTGAAGGTGGTGGTCCACAAGAATCTCCCACACTGGAGAGAAACTCAATGATCGCTTTTTTTTCATCGGCAGTGGCCTCAGCATTGAACACTCTTATGGCTTCACTTTGCAGAGAGGAGCTGACGTTCACACTCTTCACAGCTCTGAGGACGCCTTGAACAGACGGGTAGTTGATGATGTTCCTCATCACGTCTCTGTGACTGACGATGTAGCTGGGTAGCTCATGGAGAACAGTTATTCCCAGTCTGGCCAAGGCAGCGGTCAAAGGGGCTGACAATGGTGGCATATCACTGGCAGAGCTGCTGATGTAGTGACCAGTCAGAGGAAGCAGGGACACATGGCCACTGGCCACTTTCACAGGCAGCAGTGAGAGGTGGCTGAACGCGGAAAGGCTCTGAATCGAATCAAGGAGCTGCCAGACTCGCTCAACCCAGGAGTCACTTGCGTTCAGCTCTGGAACTCTGTCGCCAAACCTTGCTTTCAAACTTTTCTTCAGCAGCGATGGGATCCGTGGATCATTGGTGTCCAGTTCCTCCAAGGACAATGTTCCTGCACAATAGAGAGTGAGCATCAACTTGACTAGCTGTCATAGAAGAGCATGCAAATACTACTTCCTTTCATGTTGAAGTAGAAATGTTATTCATTTCATATTTGTTCCATTTCTATTGTTTTTAAGCATATACATCTTCATACTGAATCAGACTGTATCTTTATTTCAATTACTTGTCAGCATTTCTTTTTCTTTGTTTATTCTTTTTTTTTCTTTCTTTCTTTTTTTGGGGGGTGGGGGGTACTGCTATGATCTATTGACTCTTTTTCTTGCCTGCAACAAACTGTAAACCAAAACGGTTTTTAAGCTGTTCAATAAAGGATTGCCTTGTCTGCTGGCCAGTTCCAGCATCAAAATTTGTCCTTTTTCTTCATACTTAGTCTGACCATATCGCCGCCCGCATGCAATACAGACGTAAGACGAATGATGTCACTTCACATGAGGAATGGGAAACTCAATATTTTGGTCATTTCAGGCCACATGACGTCATTTTTTGTTCATTTAGCGTCACCATCAGTGTTTCATCTTTGCAAATTGTTGTTTTACAACTTTGTTAGATGATGCAGCTTGTCTAGATCAACTGGTAAGTCCAACACATCGAAGATGACCAATTTTGAGTTACGTCTCTTTTGCATGCGGACGGTGATATAGTACACAGAAAAAGTCAACACACACACACACATAGAGTACAATGTTAATGCAATTAGAAATAAAAACAATTTTGTTAATTTGTATTTAACTTAAAACAACTCCACCATATTCATTTTCTGATTATCTTTTGCATGCCGTGCAAAAGTTACAAGGGATGAAAGTTTGTCATCTCTTCGCATTGCAAATCAGAAACTTTCAAAAAGTGTCTTAAAAAATAAGGGGAAAATGTAAATAACAATAGGGGGGGAAGATCTACTTCTGTCCTTCCCAAGAGTTCAAATACACTTTTTAACTGAACCAAAAAGTTGTTCACTGAATTGGTCTTTCACAAAACGAACAAAGACTGGAGACATGGAACTCGTGAAATCCTACCTGATTTAGCCAGGCGGTGAAGATTTTTCCTGATGCAATCCGGGACGCCGCTGTCACAGAACATCTCCTCCAAGCCTGGAAATAGGTCCAGAAGCCACCCAGGACACAGGAAGATGGGGAACTGCCCGCTGCCTGCCTTTCTGAACGTCCCAAAGGTTGCACCATCAGCCAGGGGCAGCAGGGACTGATTCAGCAGAAAGCGGGGGTCGTGGCCACTCAGATAGTGCAGCACGTTCAGTTTGTCAGACCGCAAGAGCTGCGGTAAACAGTGAGGAACAAGCTGGCTGACCAGGGAAGCGTCAATCTCCGGAACGCCTTGCAGAAAACCCAGCTGTTGAAGAGTGTCAAACACATGCTGGGGTAGCTTCACAAGGGTTTGGTGGTTTTCCGTGAACACCTTCACGATGGATCTCTTCACGTCTTCAGCCAAGGAGGGGTTGAAGTGCTGGAGGACGGCCGAGCGAAGAAGCGTCCAGTTTTCAGCCAGGTTGAGGCTGAAGAAGATGCACTGCTGGGTCAGGCTGGAGTAGAGGGGTTTGACCAGCGGCTGCCATCTGTCCTGGGTTCTGTCCATGTCTGGCCAAGCTCTGTAGAATGTGTCAGGTTCACTGCTGCACAGCTCCTGAAGCCTGTGGAAACAGCAGTGTGAACTTGACACATTGCAACATTGTATTCGCACAGTTCCCAATGAAAAAAACCTGTTAAAATTGTTCATACACTTCATACAAATTGGCATACTTCATGGAGTTTAAAGTCATTTGCAAACAGTTACGTGATATGATTGATTGATGTTGTTTATAGCCCCGTCGACTGCTATGGCCATGTCAGGGCTGTCACCACGTCAAAATTTGAGTACATGATATCACAGTTTAAAATCCGACCACGTGTTATCATAGTTAAAAATATACAATTAAAAACGTAAAGATTTGAAACAAAAGTTAAAAAAAGGGATTAAAATTTTGTCGTGTATAAAAACCTTACACAGTTAAAAGCTTACAATTTATGTTTTAAAACTTAACACGATTTTTTATACCTTATCAAAAATATTCACTTCTTTTAAGAAACTAAAAGTCATGTCTGGCGGCACATCACGGAGTTAGTTACATACATGCATTGTGTGTGTGATGCATCTCCATAACATGCAGAGAGAGAGAGAGAGAGAGAGAGAGAGAGAGAGAGAGAGAGAGAGAGAGAGAGAGAGACAATGGCAATGGCAACGAATTTTAATGTCAACAGCTGTGTAGCCCTAATGACATGAGGTTGCAGCATTGATTTACATCATTAAGTCGATAGGTCAAAGCATATAAAGAAAACAAAAAGCGTAATAAATAAGAAAACAAACAAAGGAAACTAGCAGATAAACAAACATGCAATATACTAAATATAGCAAACAATCTAATGATAGAGCAAATATTGCTGACCAAGCTAACCAACTCCCAATCGTTATTATAAAGTAAACAATGTCCGTCACCAATACAATATGTACCATGACCAATATACAATATAGCACTAATAATACCTTAATAATTCATTAATAATACACACACACAAAAGTTTGTTTTTAATCCGATAACAAACATTTCCTAATTTGTGATGCCTCGGCAATAAATTTGGCTAAGCATTTAATAAGTTCATTATTATTCAGCATTAGAATCTCAGTTACAGTTTGTCTATTTGTAACATTTGACTGAAAAAGTTTACAGTTTTTGCGAACTTCATCATATGCTGTACATTTAAATAGGAAATGAAACTCATTTTCAACAGCATTAATAGAACATACTTTGCATATACTATCAATTTCAGATTCTTGAGAGTACCAGATTTTATTTGCAAATAGACCAAGGGTTCTACTTCTGAATCTACACAACATGTCTCTATGCCATTTATGTGATACAACTAATAAATATTTTTCAGGCTGCATATTACTATTAAATTCAAGAAACCAGTCATACTTATCACTTCCTTCCATATGAGAATGCCAATTCTGTTGAAATATACAAATTAATCTATCTTTAAGTTCTGAAATAAAAACTTTATCATTTCCTACTTCCTGATTGTACCAAACTATACCAAGCCCATTCTCTGTTAAAAACTTTTTAATCTTTGTCACCCAGTTGCATTTCCCTAAATTATGTTGCTGCAATAACATCTCATATGCTTGTCTGCATAACCTAGTCAGTGGTAATTTTAGTAATCTTAGCCAGTACCTAATGCATTTTATTTGCGACCGTATATAAAGAGGGTAGCGTCCTGATTCTGCATATACCATTCTGTTTGAGGAATGTAGTGGGACATTAAGGAAACGCTTAACTGCGAACGTATGAACTCTTTCCATTAATACATTATCATATAGTCCCCAAATTTCTGAAGCATATGTTACCATGGGTTCAATTTGTGAATAAAAAAGTTTCCAAAATAATGTCAGTTCGATTGAATTCAATTTTCGTAAAGAAGTTAGTATTTGCTTTACACCTTTTTTCCCTTTTTTATATGCTTCAGTCCATCCCAAAGTAAAACTTAACTTAGTAGTAAATATTAAACCTAAATATTTATAATCATTTGTTACTTTCATTTCTAACCCCCCATACCACCACTTCTCATGCCTGGAGAGATGACCGCCCATTCTAAAGACCATAACTTTCGTTTTGTCTAGATTTACAGCTAGCTGCAGTTTATCTGCTTCCTTTTTCAAATTGTTAAGCTGAATCTGCAGACCTATGACTGTATCAGACAGGAGGATAACATCATCTGCGAACAACATAAGACAAATTTCAACAGCGTTTGGAATCATCTGTATGCCATGTCTACCTGCTTTACTTATCTCAATTGCCAATTCGTTAATAAAAAGTGAAAATAACTGTGGGCTTAACAGACACCCCTGTTTAACACCCTGGGGACAACTGAAAAATTCTGAATACAAACCTTTATCACGGACGCAAGATAAGACTGAACTATAGATTCCTTTAAGTACGTTGTACATTTTGCCGTTAACTTCTGCTTTTCTTAGAACGTTCCACAAGACATTTCGGTTTACAGAGTCAAAGGCTTTCTTGAAATCAACTAAAGCAACATAAAGTTTAGAGTTTTTAAGAAGATATTTTTGTACCATAGCATACAGAGTGAAAATGTGGTCTAATATACTATAGCTTCTCCTAAAACCTGCTTGTTCTTCAATTATTTTGGCTTCCTTCTCAGACCAAATTGTTAGTCTTCTGTTAAGTATGTGTGTGTATATTTTACTAATTATATTTGTCAAAGATATTCCCCTATAATTGTCCGGGTTGTTTGTATCTCCTTTCTTGTGAATTGGGATAACTATTGACTTTGACCACTCTATAGGAAATATACCTTTATCAAAAATTGAGTTAAATAACAATACAAGAAAATCAAGCAATTCTGAATTAGTGTTTCTAAACATCTCGCCAACTATCTTATCAGGTCCTGCACTCTTCCCACTCTTTAACTTCTTTATACCTGTAACAACTTCATCCCTACTAATAGGGTTATTAAATAATGGCTCTTCAAACTGCTCTGCATCTAAATCCTCTGGCTCTATTTCATCATTATCAGAACCATCAAAACTATTAAATACGTTGACAAAGTGATCATACCACTGTTGGCTGCTGATTTCATTGTATACCATTTGTTTCCTGTTGACAGATCTTATGGTGGACCAAAATCGTTTAGGATCATTGATTGAACTTTTCAGTTCGTTTATTTTATGTTCATCCCATTGTCTTTTCTTTTCTTTCCTCAAATCAGAGTATTCCTTTCTTTCTTTGACAAACGCTTCTTCTTGTCTTTTTCTATGTTCTAATGATTTCGCTCTGCAAAAACTTTGTAAAAACCTTTTCACAGCCTTTTTCTTACGTTTACATTCGCTGCCAAACCAATCGTCACATTCTTTCCCCTCCCCCCCTACTAGTTTCACCATATATATGGTGGATTGTAAATTTAGAACATTATTATTTTTGTTATTTTACACAAGATTTTTATCATTTCTTTTGAATTAAGTGCTGGTTTGCTTTTATTGTGGACTTTCAATCTGGTGCAAAGAGGACAATCTTTCTCTTGGAGAAAGTCTTCTAGCTCAGTTTGAATGTTCACTGTGGACATTCTTTGCAGGCCGATATGCAGACTGAAGAGTCTTTCTCAAAGACGAAACAGCTGTCTTTGCATAGGCATTGTCTATCTCCCCCATTGGGAGAAAAAGTAAATCAGCACATTATTTTCTTTTATTCTTTTCAGAACACAGAACAAATCGTAAAGTTAAAATTAAAGTTATTCAGTTTCTTTCTTAGGTTCACAAACTTATACATTGGACACAAACAAAGTTTTATTAAAGCAAACTATATATATAAGAGGAAAGTTTAATGGTGTGGTTGTTTTTTCTTCTTCAATTCTTGTACGTTTATATCATACTTCGAAGAAGGAAAGCGCATCAGTCTACCTGATCCAGGCACACCTCTCTACATTCCTCCTCACCGGGAGTATGTTGGTGTTTACTACGATTTCTATGACCTCCCCTATTGAATCCTTCACTGGATCCACCAACATGGCATCCCATCTCTTCTACTCTCTTCGAGGGATTGTAATTTTAGAACATTATTATTTTTGTTATTTTACACAAGATTTTTACCATTTCTTTTGAATTAAGTGCTGGTTTGCTTTTATTGTGGACTTTCAATCTGGTGCAAAGAGGACAACCTTTCTCTTGGAGAAAGTCTTCTAGCTCAGTTTGAATGTTCACTGTGGACATTCTTTGCAGGCCGATATGCAGACTGAAGAGTCTTTCTCAAAGACGAAACAGCTGTCTTTGCATAGGCATTGTCTATCTCCCCCATTGGGAGAAAAAGTAAATCAGCACATTATTTTCTTTTATTCTTTTCAGAACACAGAACAAATCGTAAAGTTAAAATTGAATTTATTGAGTTTCTTTCTTAGGTTCACAAACTTATACATTGGACACAAAAAAAGTTTTATTAAAGCAAACTATATATATATAAGAGGAAAGTTTAATGGTGTGGTTGTTTTTTCTTCTTCAATTCTTGTACGTTTATATATATATATATATATATATATATATATATATATATATATATATATATATATATTATAAAAGAAAAATCTCAGTGAATAGCCAGCTCCGTACCCCTACTCCAAAGGACTGAAAAGTTCCACCAAAAAAATAAAAAAAATAAAAAAATATTAAAAATAATATGAATTATATAAATTGTGCTGATTTACTTTTTCTCCCAATGGGGAAGGGACAGTGCCTTATGCAAAGACAGCTGTTTTGACCTAAGAGAATTTTTTTTGGGAACACGGAACATTACTCAAAGTTAACGTTAACTGGTTTTGTTTCTGAGGTTCACAAATAAAGACATTGGACACAAAAAGTTTTATCAAAGCAAACTATTCTGCATTTCAAATGCACTAACTTTTCAGTCCTTTGGAGTAGGGGTACGGAGCTGGCTATTCACTGAGATTTTTCTTTCATACTATTTTTATCCTTAATTTGGATACCATCTCAGTAGTTGGCCCTCTCTAGTCATGTCTATTAGGTTTTGAAATTAAAATTTCAGAACATTATTATTTTGTTCATTTTACATAAGATTTTCATAAGATTTTTACTATTTCTGGTTTAACTTTGTGCTGGTTTGCTTTTATTGTGGATTTTCGATTTGATGCAAAGAAGACACCATTCTCTTGTAGAATGTCTTTTTTGGTCAGGTTGGCATCCACTGGACAGTCAAATTGCAGGCTGATCATGCAAACTGATGAGACCTTCTCTTAGGTCGAAACAGCTGTCTTTGCATAAGGCACTGTCCCTCCCCCATTGGGAGAAAAAGTAAATCAGCACAATTTATATAATTCATATTATTTTTTTTTTTTTTTAATATTTTATTTTTATTTTTAAGTATATATATATATATAGATATATATATAAATTGACACCACAGTCATCCCACTTGTTGTTTTTTTCCTTTGTTTTGAATGATATATATATATATAAACGTACAAGAATTGAAGAAGAAAAAACAACCACACCATTAAACTTTCCTCTTATATATATAGTTTGCTTGAAAAAAACTTGTTTTGTGTCCAATATTTAAGTTTGTGAGCCTAAGAAAGAAACATATATATATATATATATATATATATATATATATATATATATATATATACAGAGAGAGACAGAGAGACAGAGAGAGACAGAGGACCCAAAATACTTTGTAATCATGCACTGTGAACACTAACAAGAAACATCTGGCCAAACTATTCATCTTCACACAAATAAAAAAAAAAATCATGAATTATAAGAATTCAGTAAAAATGGCTGCATAAATCCTCAAATAGAGAAAAATATTATTTTTAAATATACAAGCCACTCACCTAAAAAAGAATATCAAACAAGACAAATGGATGTGAATATCAATCAACTTTACAGAAACCTCACCTGAGCAGTGCTTTCTGGTAGACCACAGGGAGCAGTTCCGTCACCAGCAGGCAGTTCCAGCGCGACGACGGGTCGAAGGCAGCGCTGTTCTGCAGCTGGTCAGCCGTGGGCCACTTCAGATGGCGCCGGTTCTGCTCCAGAGCGAAGTAGCCATGCACATGGACAGGGAGACCGGTGGGGGAACGTGTGTCCAGGGGAAGCGGCAAGAAACAGTACACCTGGCTCTGGAACTTATCCTGAGAGCTCAACGGAACAGCAACCCCAACGTAAGGGCGATAGCATAGGTCGTGGTCGAAGCAGAGCTGTGAGAGGGTGGCGCTCATTCGTTTCTGCCCGCAGTGGTAGTTCACCACCAGCCACTTGTCCGAGGTCTTGCGGGAAGCGGCGTAATCGTTGGTTTCCATGACGACTTCCGTTACGCAGAATGTGTCTTCCGGCGGTAAACCGGCTCCTGCTGATGTTATATCCAACACGAAACGGTCCCTCTCGGTCTGCACGGTTTTTATGCAAGAAGGAGCGATCCCGACCGAGAAGAGTTCCTCAGGGTCGTGAGAATCGTCCCTGGACAGGACCTGCACGCGCTGGACTCGATTGAGGAAGAGCAGCAAGGTGGAGGCCTCAGCCTTGAAGGACGCCAGGAGGTTGTCCACACTCTGCTCCGTGTACAAAGTCCCACTCAGTTCGCTGGCTTTCTGCCTCAAGGGAAACCAAAACACTGTGCCGGGGAAGCGACCCCTGCCTGCCTGGAAGGTGGATTCTGTTATGCCGAAAGCGCCACCTAGGCTCTGGAGGGCAGACTGCAGTTCTTTCCCCTTCCTTCCAGCGATTTGTCGCCAGTTGCAGTAGCGGTCTTCCCCTTTGAACGGGTCCATGTACATGATGTATTCTCCGCTGAGAATCACCAGGCAATCTGGAGAAGACAAAAAACAGGTTGAAAAAAAAAAGTTTTGATTACAGTATCTGGAAAGAGAAAAGAAGAGGAGGTGTGGATAATTGTATGCTGTGCAGGTGGATCACCGTGCTACGATATGTACAAATGAGCTAAAATATTGCACAACACTATATTATTTTTTCCCTCAGATTTTTAATTCTTTGTGAAGCGCTTAGAGCCCCATAAGGAGAATAAGCGCTATAAAACAATCATTATTATTATTATTATTATTGTCACCTTCCTAATTTTTGCTAAACAAACAAACAAAAACAAACAAACAAAACAGACACAGACACGAAAGATTTAATAGTCCTCACCTTTGGCAAATGACCACACAAAAAAAATCTACACCTAAAAAGAAAAAAAGAACCTGTGAGATGGAAGACGGATTTGAAGCCGAGGCCGAAGCGTCCCACTTTGAGAGGGTCCTCCTCCTTGATGCTGGTGTGCAGCATGCGGATTCCCTTCCAGTCGGCGTCGCTGAACTCGGCATCGTTGTACACACACAGTGCCGGACCCTGCCACAAAGGACATAACCGTATTTTTGAGACTATAAGCAGTGTTCCCGATTACGCATATCTGTACGTAAATTATGTACAAAGTTTGACGTATACATTTTTCAGTCAATACGTCATTGTGACGTAGTTTTTCTCTCAGCCGATTGCTTCCTCAAACGTGTTCGCCGCGATCAGAATGTCGAAGCCATTTCGGCTTGTGGGAAATGATCAACCAAATATACTGGGCCTATTCTTTCACTACTATGCCATGCTTGAAGCAGACGACAAAAACTATCGTGAACCACAGAGTAATTTCCCTTTGTTTCTCGCCACCCATGCTGCTCGCACGTGCACTGCTGCCTAGCCTAGCCGGGTTTCTTGGAAGCAAAAAAATGGAGCTGCTTCGCTGGATTGCGAAAACTTCGACGCAAAGTTCTTCCAAAGACTCTGAAGTTTTAAGTGAGGTGACAAAAGCCCTCGAACCAGTTCCAGGCCCTTCAAGTTCTACTTCAACTGTCAGTAGTGATGAAAAGAAGAAAGTAACTCGCAAATTCAAGTCAAGTTGGTGTGAAGAATTTGACTGGCTTCATGTCTTTATTTTAGAGCATATTGTCCATTTATTATGGCTTTTATTTTGACCCTCAAAAATGTTCAAATGACCCTTAAAATTTGGGGGCAAAGGGTCATGATGACCCTTAAAAATGTGGAAGCATGGGGAACAGTGTATAAGGTACACATAATTATAAGGCTCACCCCCCAAATTTCACACAAAATTCAGATTTTGTTATATTTTCTTACTATATCAGTAGTCATAATATATCACAAAGCATAAATGTCTCACTTGGGGGGAAACTGTATCGCCTTATAGTAAAAATTAAAAAAAGGGTAATTGTCATATTTATAGCATAAGAGCCATGGTCAGTCTTTTCTAAAGGCGATTTTGTGATAGCAGTGACTAAGAGAATCCCAAAACGGTTCTTCTTTATCGACTCTTTTAAAAACCCTGGTAATTTGGTCAACACAACAAAATTTAATATGAGGTTTATCGTCCTCTCTGTCTCTATGGACACAAGAGGAACATTGCTTCCTATTTCGATTTGGTAAAAGGTCTTAAGTGCAATAGCATGTGACTGATGCAATGGTCATTTTCCTCGTTTCTCTCAAAACTGTTAAAACAGATCTGAGGGGAGAAGAAGCAAAACAAAAAGCTCAGCATTTGTCAACATTTTGATTTTTTGTTTGTCGCCTTGCGATTGGCTAATCGCCCTTATTTGAGATGCCGCACGCGGGAACAGCCAGTCGATGCCAGAACGTTGCCGGGTGCAGACGTGTTGTGCTAGGCCCACAAATCCAGAACTTAAAATCTAACCCTTTCTAAGCGTTGCTGTGATAAGTTAATTGTGCAAAAAGGAAAGAAAAGAAAAATTGTGTTATCCAAGCCCTTTCAGCGGTGTAAATTTGTTGGAAACCTATTGTAGGCCTACTTATATTCGTTGGCACCAGTTGACCACCGCTCTCAGTCGGCGCCATTATCTTTGACTGCCGCTTTCAGCTCGGTGGGAATTCCAGTGAGTCGCGATGTCAGATACGGAGCAAAGTGAAGGATGCAGCTTTCAGCCTGCAGAACACGAATCAAGCAATATAAAAATGCTACTTCTACAGATGAAGGCAAGGTGGTCAAGACGAAATGAGCCCGAGGATGTGCCCACGCACAAGAGGCGGAAAACAAGCCATCATGTGGATTCCCACTCAACCTCCGACTGCGATGTGTTGAGCATTCATGACGGAGATTCTTCTAACAAACTCGATGAAGAGGAAGAGATCAGGAAGCTGGTGGCAGAGAAACAGGCCGAGAAAGAAACACAAAAAGAAAAAGAACCAGCATGGAGCTCTGTCTTAGAGGAGATCGAAAATGAGTACAGAAAGCAGAATGAGCCTGTGGGGGACGAGATCAACGAGAAGTTGGCGAAAATAATCAACCCGTGATTTCAAGAAAGTTTGTCAGACGACCTTGTGAAGAAGCGATTTGAAACGTACAATCGGCCCAAGAACTGCACAGGAATGATAGTTCCAACGGTGAATACGCCCGTCTGGAAACAAATCCCGGAGTACGCGCACAAGGCCGACCTGAAGCTCTCACACATACAGAGAGCCCTCACGAAAGCTGCCACGGCTATCTCACAAGTCGCCGACTCAATGCTTGCAGCAGACGATTTTTCTGAGAAAGAGTTCAAGCGGTGCACGGATGCGATTGGTCTACTCGGCCACGCAAGCCACGAGATCTCACTGCACAGGCGCAGTGACAATCGCCCCTTCGTGAGCAAGACTGTTGCCAAGATGTGTGGACAAAATGTTCCGGTCACAACTTCCTTGTTTGACGACGATGTCTCCAACACTCTGAAAGACATAAAAGAAACGGACCGAGTGGAGGCAACGATTGCACCTGAAAAACGTCACAACTTTCAGTTTGGCAGCCAACACGACAGAAGGGCTTTTTTAGGCAACACTCGCCACAACTACAGCCAGTACAGGGGGTCGTTCAGAGGTCACACGCAGAAACGAAACTACCACTACCAGTACCACAACAGAGGCCATCAGAGCCACAGAGGGGGCAGACGCTACTAGCTTCCATAGCAGATCTGCCTTCAGTTGCAGAGGTGAGTGAATTTCTGGCCATGCTATCACAGATTAAGAGTTGTCTTAAGGATGAAGCCTCTTTGTTTCAGGCAGGTAGAATTATGGAGTTTAGAGAGTCTTGGTTACACGTCACTTCAGATCCAGAAATTCTGAGCTTAGTGTCGGGCGCAAAAATCCAGTTTGACTGCTCCCCTGAAAATCTCAGCAGATTGTCAGCTTCTCAGACTATCCCTTTGAACGAACATGAGTGTGCCATTGTTGATGAAGAGATTCTAAAGCTGCTATCTAAAGCTGTCATATCAGTTTGTGAAAAAGAGAAAGGCGAAGTGATCTCCCCCATTTTTACTAGGACAAAGAAGGATGGGTCGCAGAGGATGATTCTAAACTTATAGAGACTGAATGGGGAAATAACATACCATCATTTCAAAATGGAAACATTGACTACTGCTTTATCCGTAGTTCAAAAAGATTGCTACATGAGCTCAGTTGATCTCAAAGATGGATATTACTCGGTTTCTGTGCACCCAAAATTCCGAAAGCTACTCAGGTTTGTTTGGAAGGACCAACACTATGAATATAATGCTCTGCCCAATGGCCTCGCCTCTGCCCCACGCTTGTTCACAAAACTAATGAAGCCTGTGTTTGCTCAGCTGAGGATGAAAGGACATATCTCTACAGTTTTCCTAGATGACAGTTTGATTTTTGGCTTCACAGAGAAAGAGTGCTTGAAAAATGTGATGGACACTTTGACTGCTCTCAGAAAATTAGGCTTCCTCATTCACCCAACCAAATCAGAATTAAAACCTAGCAAACAGATTCAGTACTTGGGTGTGATAATTGACTCAGAATCAATGACAGTCAGGTTGACCGATGAGAGGAAAAAACATCTAAAAGACAGCTGCAGAGAGTTGACACGCAGAAAGCGCTTGAAAATCAAAGAGCTGGCACAGGCTATAGGGGAAATTGTTGCTAGTCTTGTGGCCGTGAAATATGGAGCCCTCCATTATCGGAACCTGGAAAGGGACAAAATCAGAGCACTCAAGGAAAACTGTGGGGATTATGACCAGATTATGACTCTATCTGCCAAAAGCATAGAGGAACTAAACTGGTGGATTGTGAATATAGATGACGTGTGTAATGCCATTGGCACAAGTGAACCTGAAATTGTTGTTACTTCTGACGCTAGCCTTACTGGCTGGGGGTGTGATTGTGAGGGTGTATCATCTGGTGGACAATGGTCTGTACAGGAAAAAATGTTTCACATAAATGTGTTGGAATTGAAAGCTGCATTTCTGGCGTTGCAATGTTTTAAGGACAAATTGTCGGGCAAACATGTCAGAATCAAAAGTTATAATATGACTGCGTATCTTGAATTCAACACATGGGCACCAGTCATTCAGATATGTGCAATTCATTGACTTATGACATTTGGACATGGTGTTGGAATTCAGTTTCTGACCCTCTTTCTCTCCAGATCCCTAGGTATAAGCTTTCAACTGTTGGTCGGCGCTCTTTTGCTGTCTCAGGACCGACCTCCTGGAACAAACTTCCTCTCTCCCTCCGTCAGCGACCGACTCTCTCTGCTTTCAAAGCTAACCTCAAAACCTTATGACATTTGGACATGGTGTTAGAATTCAGTTTCTGACCCTCTTTCTCTCCAGATCCCTAGGTATAAGCTTTCAACTGTTGGTCGGCGCTCTTTTGCTGTCTCAGGACCGACCTCCTGGAACAAACTTCCTCTCTCCCTCCGTCAGCGACCGACTCTCTCTGCTTTCAAAGCTAACCTCAAAACCCACCTGTTCCCCCGTCATTAAAGCTCCTCTCTCTTTCTCTTCTCTCTCTTGCCATTAGGTCTGTTTCTGCTATATTCCATTTATGTTATCCGTGTGTGTTCGCTTTGTATTGCATTTGTGTTTGAATGCGCTTTGAATGCTAACGTGTGTGTGCGCTTTGATTTGATTTCTATCAAGATTCAGCGCCGTATAAATACTGTATGTTGCTGTTGTTGTTGTTACGAAAATGACATATGGCTCAGTGCTGCCTACATCCCTGGTCAGTTGAATGTCATTGCTGACTACGAATCCAGTCATGTTAACATGGATGCAGAGTGGAAACTTAATAGCACGTCCTTGAACACAGCATTTCAAAAGCTGGACATTTTTCCGTGCATTGACTTGTTTGCATCTAGACTTAACAAGCAGATGGAGAAATATGTGTCTTATAGACCTGACCCTGCTGCTTTCGCTGTTGATGCTTTCAGTATTTCTTGGGAGAACATGATTGTTTACATGTTTCCACCTTTCAGTGTGGTGACACGAGTCCTACGGAAGGTCCAGCAAGACAACACCATGGGAGTGCTTGTGGTGCCAGATTGGCCAACACAGGTGTGGTATCCAACTCTGTTGAAACTGCTGCTGGCCCCACCAATACGCCTCCGATGCAGGACCAGGCTACTTCAGCTACCCAGCAGACCAGACGAGATCCACCCTCTCATCCAAAAAAAAAAAACGCCTGAATCTGCTAGTCTGCAAGATTTGCGGCACGTCTACCAGCATGCCGGAATGACAAAGGAAGCAGTGGACCTTGCAATGGACTCGTGGCGCCCAACTACATCGAAGGCGTATGACAGCTACATAAAGAAATGGCAAGAGTACGTAGAAAAAAAACATATCTCCTCCCCATCACACATAGACTTAGCCAATTTTCTCGCTGATTTATACAAGACTGGAGTGAGCCATAGTACAATAAATCTAGCTAGGAGTGCTGTGTCAGCATACTTAAGTAGTCAAGGGAAAGAATATTTTGGTAGTCATCCAGTGGTGTGTTGTGTAGTTAAGGGAGTATTTGAAAATCGGCCATCCATTCCAAAATACCAAGAAATATGGGATGTAGATTCAGTAGTACAACACCTTGCAGGATGGGACACGGTAGAAAAAATGGAGCTTAAGTATCTTACATTAAGATTGGCAATGATCCTAGCCATAGTCTCGGGTCAGAGAGGTGAAACTCTCCATGCTTTGACTATAGAGGATGTGAAGCTTGGTGAAAGAAAGTGCAGGATAAGCTATCAATCGGTGCTTAAACAGACAAAACCTGGAAAGCATATAAAACCATTGGAAATGATCTGTTTTTCTAATCCCAAACTTTGTCTTGTGGTTCATATGACTGAATACTTGAAGAGGACGCAAGCGCTAAGGCAGGGGAAGCAACTATTCACTTCCTATGTAAAACCATATTGCCCCATTTCAAGAAATACTTTTTCCCGTTGGATAAAAATGGTGCTAGAATCAGCAGGTATTGACATATCCGTTTTCTCTGCACACAGCATCAGAGCAGCCAGTACTTCTGCTGCGTTCAGTAGGGATGTGCCCTTGGACTCCATTATGGCTGCAGCAGGTTGGACAAAAGAGACTACATTCAAGAAATGTTATTGTAAACCTGTGCTCATGGACAACTGCAAAAGGACCTTCAGTCAGTCAGTCTTCGACAAATTTGTAAATATGTAATATAATTACTTCGTTTCAAGAAGTGCAAGTGGAACTCATTCTTTCTGTGAATATGTGAATATGTACAGATTTAAATTTGTAAATAACATTAAAAACATTTGTGTGGCCTTAGTACAGCAATTGACCTCCTCTCTCTAAAATCTCAAGTAAGGGCGATTAGCCAATCGCAAGGTGACAAACAATTCTAAAAATTAAACAAGACTTACCTGTAAGTTGTAGTTTAATTGTAGTTGTTTGGAGACTTGTGAGTGGCAGGAGCGCTTACTTGCCCTCCCTCACAGCCCCATAGCACCCACCCTAGTTCTTAGGGTTCGAGGAGGTCAATCGCGTCTAAAACCTGGCTGTTCCCGCGCGCGGCATCTCAAGTAAGCGCTCCTGCCACTCACAAGTCTCCAAACAACTACAATTAAACTACAACTTACAGGTAAGTCTTGTTTAATTTTTAGAATTAATCTTTATCAAGACTTACAGAATCAATCACTGTTAAAAGTGAGATAGGCAATCATACTATAATCATGGAAAAAAGTTCAAATGTTTTAATAAAAAATAAAGAATCAAAGGTTCCAAACACCATCATGAACCAACCTTGAAAAACTTGAGGTGTGGGTGCTTCTTCAATGTGGGTCCGTCCACGTCTTGGTTGAAATGGCGGTTGTCCGTCAGCACCTTGACAATTGAGGCCCCTGCATCCTCAGCATTTTGGATCAGCTCCTGTGGCAAGACATCATACCAAAACAAATATTTTGCGTTTTCTTCCTATTGGGGATGTTTATCCTGCCCCACACCCATAGTCTTATTTAGACTGCTATTGACGAACACGATCCATGCTAAGTGAGTTCGTGTCATCCATTCCACTGGCACAACACAGCCTACTCCTACCTATTAGTGGAATGGGTTTTAATGTGTGCGCAAGATCTTAGTACATGCATTAGCACACATCACCTCGGTTTAAAGTCTCATCCGAAGGATTATTTTCCCTCAACTGATGTTGAAGTTGAACTTGAACTTGAGACGTGATTGAGGCATCAATCAATTGATGCCTCTTCACCATTCAAGGTGGTAGACTTAGACGTTATGTGCGCGTGGTGGTGCGAACGACTAAGTCAATGATAGCATTCTGGATCGTAGACCGTTGGGTGCTTCGACCAGAAGGCGTCTAAGCGTGACTTGAAGGCGTTAGGTGTTAGGTACCCATTTACACCTGTGGGTGGAGTGAGGAAAATAGACACACAACACACACAATTATTTTGTGTTCTCTTCTTCTTCGTATTGGGGAAGTTTATCCTGCCCACGCCCAAAGTCATCATTTATAATTAGACTGCTATATTGGCGCGCAGGATGCATGCCATGTTATTTTGTGTCATCCATTCCACCTGCACAACACGTCCTACTCCTACCACCCCCCCCCCCCCCCCCCCCCCCACACACACACACACACACACACACGAAAATAATATCTAATGAAATCTGTGTTCTTTTGATATCATACATCAGGGCTCCCAATCGTCCCGCAAAACAAGGGGTCCCAGGGACTCCTTCACTTACAGAATAGAGGGTCCTAGAGGCGGGATAGAGGGTCCCAGTGGCATTACGAATGCTAAAAATAATGTTTCTAGTGCATCCCTGGAACCCCCTGCACATTCGTTTAGAGGATCCTTTAGAATTTTAGTGCTTCATAGACCCCCAAATGGGGGTCCCTGGGAGCCCTGTACATTGTATGAGATTCATGAATTGGGGTCTTCATACAATGTACAGGGCTCCCAGGCTACCTTTGTTGTTAATTGTTGTGCTATATAATGTTGTAGTTTGGGGGGTTCATTCACTCTGTTTTATTCCCTTTGTCCAGCCTCAGACAATTTTGCGTTCACTGTAGGCTTTCATCAGATTAATTTAACCCGTTCGCTGCAAGCCATTTTTCATCAAAAAACAACAGCCCACAAGCACACCATTAAACTTAACTGGGTAGACATATAACAAATATCTGCAATATTAGGAATTCCTCTGTGACATGTATAAAATTAGACCTCCCAAAATTCAGAAAACATGATCTTTAGATAACAGGCCCTGATTTGATACCTTTCAGTGTATGTGGTGCATAAATGCGACGTTGGCGGTGAACGGGTTATTAAACAGTACTTTGTTTCCATGAGAATCATGCCTCACATATGTTGTAACAGTCGGATGGTCGCACAGCTGAAACCGCACGTTTTAATCAGCCACAATATGGTAAACCCAACAAAAGAGTCCAATCCAACCTTGAGAATCTGTCCATCGTCGGGGTACAGGTCCAGAATGTTGCGCAGTTCCCGGATGAGGGAGGGACGGATGGTGCCCAGGTCCTCCCCCTCCGAGTCCTCACTGTCTGAGGCTGGATAGAGGGAACAAGACACATAGTGAATGAACCCCCCCAACTACAACATCATATAGCACAACAATTAACAACAATGGTCCTCCCCCTCCGAGTCCTGACTGTCTGAGGCTGGATAAAGGGAACAAGACACAGAGTGAATGAACCCCCAAACTACAACATTATATAGCACAACAATTAGCAATAAAGGTCCTCCCGCCTCCGAGTCCTCACTGTCTGAGGCTGGATAAAGGGAAGGAAGACACAGAGTGAATGAACCCCCAAAAAAAAAAACTACAACATTAAATAGCACAACAATTAACAACAAAGGTCCTCCCCCTCCCAGTCCTCACTGTCTGAGGCTGGATAAAGGGAATAAGACACAGAGTGAATGAACCCCCAAACTACAACATTATATAGCACAACAATTAGCAACAAAGGTCCTCCCCCTCCGAGTCCTCACTGTCTGAGGCTGGATAAAGGGAACAAGAGAGTGAATGAACCCCCCAAACTACAACATTAAATAGCACAACAATTAGCAACAAAGGTCCTCCCCCTCCGAGTGCTCACTGTCTGAAGCTGGATAAAGGGAATAAGACACAGAGTGAATGAACCCCCAAACTACAACATTAAATAGCACAACAATTAGCAACAAAGGTCCTCCCCCTCCGAGTCCTCACTGTCTGAGGCTGGATAAAGGGAATAAGACACAGAGTGATGAACCCCCCAAACTACAACATTATATAGCACAACAATTAGCAACAAAGGTCCTCCCCCTCCCAGTCCTCACTGTCTGAGGCTGGATAAAGGGAATAAGACACAGAGTGAATGAACCCCCAAACTACAACATTAAATAGCACAACAATTAGCAACAAAGGTCCTCCCCCTCCGAGTCCTCACTGTCTGAGGCTGGATAAAGGGAATAAGACACAGAGTGAATGAACCCCCCAAACTACAACATTAAATAGCACAACAATTAGCAACAAAGGTCCTCCCGCCTCCGAGTCCTCACTGTCTGAGGCTGGATAAAGGGAAGGAAGACACAGAGTGAATGACCCCCAAAAAAAACTACAACATTAAATAGCACAACAATTAACAACAAAGGTCCTCCCCTTCCGAGTCCTGACTGTCTGAGGCTGGATAAATGGAACAAGACACAGAGTGAATGACCACCCCCCAACAACAACATTATATAGCACAACAATTAACAACAAAGGTCCTCCCCCTCCGAGTCCTCACTGTCTGAGGCTGGATAAAAGGAACAAGACACAGAGTGATGAACCCCCCCAAACTACAACATTATATAGCACAACAATTAACAACAAAGGTCCTCCCCCTCCGAGTCCTCACTGTCTGAGGCTGGATAAAGGGAACAAGACACAGAGTTAATGAACCCCCAAAACTACATCGTATGTACATGGCCATGGGTGCTCCTGGGAAATTTCAAAAATCCTGCAAGGCAGGGGTCCAGGGGCCACCCAGGCCCCGGCGGAGTGCAGGGACAGCGCCCCTCCGGGGGGTTCCGGGGGGTAATGCCCCCTGGAAGCTGAAGGAAAACAACAGTTTCCAACGTAATTGACAGGCTCTTGTTGCACTTTCACTTCTGGTTAAACTTCATGACCTCTACAACCAGCAAAATGCATCTTCTCAAATTCTCATAATCCGGGGACTCCAGGCAATAATAAAAAATCCTGAACTTCAGGACATCCTGGACAAAAAAATCCTGAACTTTGGACATCCTGATTGTAGGAGCATCCATGCATGTATGCTAGTCTATCATTTCTGACAATGACTGTCAGATAGCAGAGGGGGCAGATACTATTCTGGCGGGCTGGGCGAGAATTTGTTTATAGCGGAGATTCCTTACCCAGGGTACATCCCCACTCTCTTGGCCAAAGGGATTTGAGAACACAGCTGGTGTTGAGGAAGGTCCCCAAAGGCTAGCCCATCCCTTTGGCTGCAGCACCAAAGCCGGTGCAAGGGCCCCCCTTGTTCGAGAGTCATAGTCTTCCACAAGAGACTAAACTGTACCGTGATTCTCTATTGCTGTAGAAAATCATCTATTGTACAGCTCCCATGTTACTGTTGGCCCCTACTACAGGCTAAAGTCAACCAATAATGAAAGCCAGCATCATATAGCACAACTATTAACAACACAGACAAAAGCATATTGTATGCATAATTGCCTTGTATCGATCATAATTGCCTATCACTTTTTTTCATTTTTGGGATACAAATCGGAAACTATCACTGCTAGGGTGGATCAGGTAGTTAAAGACACACTGACCCACCATGATTAAAGTCCCTTGGTTTTTTTCTAGGTAGCTGTACCCATATACAAATGCCCCCAATTTGAAATTAAGGCTGCTCTAATCAAAATGATGTTTCGGAGTAAAACCTGGTCAAAACAAGATTTTCTTCCAGCCATAAGAGGGAAAACACGTGAAAACCCGTGATTTTGACACGTGATCTGGTGGATCTTTAAGAAGGGGTGCAGGACAGGATCCAGAGGGGGTTTTCCTTGTTTCCAGACACACACACCCCCCTCTGCCCCCCCACCCCACCCCACTCTGTCCCAAGTATATGCGCACCTTATACAAAGGTGAAAAGTAAGAAAATGGCTTGATCTGTGACTTAACCCTTCCACAGCCAGCCATTTTTCAGCCGATAAATACACTTAAACTTATCTGGGTAAAGAAAAGAATATGTCTGCAATATTGCGAATTCCTCTGTGACATGCATAACATTAGGCCTATACTTATTTCCCAAAATTATGAAAATAGGGTCTTCAGATGACAGGCCCTGATTTGATGCCTTTTAGTGACATGGGTGTTAAGCCATTGTGGTGCAAAAATGTGACATTGGCGGTGAAAGGGTTAATTAATAATCACTAAACTGCAAAATGTTCTGGGAACTTCACCCCTTGGGCCCCCACAGGAGCACTGCCCCTTATCCCGAGACATGCATCTCCCTGTAACCCTGGATGGAACCCCCCACCCCACCCCATTACGAATCAATTGGTCCGGCCCTGGGGTGGGGGGGTCCAAAGTGATGGTGGGGGGTGGGGTGGGGTTTTTGCTCCCATAAACTGATAATTTGAATGTAAAAGATGTATTGGAGACCACTCCTTCGAGAACAAGATGTGAATTTGTGATCCATATTGTTCTTTGCCAAAACTCTGGCAAAGTGGCATAAAACCATGAAAAGTGTTGGTGTTATGTGGTAGTCATGGATTAACACCCCCACATCCCTTTAGTTTAGGGATGGGGGGGGTGTCAGACACCACTGTAAGCCCCCCCAAAAAAATAACGGATAACTCAAAAACACTGGATAACTCACAATAAGTTTTGGGTCCCAGTATGATATAATCTCTATGTTGAAAAGTCTTTTTATCTCAAAAATACATTTTCAGTCCCTTCAATTTTGACTTCAGCGATGTTTACTGTATATTTTACTAAATGAAGTCAGCAAGGATTTGGGGTCATAGCATTTGTCCAAGCTTTCAACAGTATTGGCCACTGCAGCAACCACCTTTTGCTAGAGTGAATGCCCTTGGTATGTGTTTGAGTACTGACCAAGCAAGGGTATAACTCTCTCCAATAACCCTATATTTGAGGCCACTAAATGTCTGCCTTTTGCAAGAGAGAATACCATTTTGGATACTGACCAACAAGAGCTTCACTCTCGCAGTCAAGGGCATTAATAACCCTAGATGCAGTGGCCAATAGGCAAAGACCCATAGCATAGCATAGCATAAATGGCACTATAACTATTTTGCTTAAGCCTTTTACCCTCTAAAAATGTTTTTGATTTTTGTTAGGTTAGGCTTCATTCTCTGATGACAAACTTAGACTTACAGGGATTCTTGTAGTTGAACGCATTCACAACTTGTAAAATCATTTTGAAAGTCAAGACTTATGCAATTATGATATTATAATAGTACTAGTATAAGCATGACAATATAACCCTACAATTTGCAGTAAGGCAATTATACAGTAAAAATCGCAACACTGAAGGAACTGAAATTTTATTTTGAGATAGCCAATATTTAGAGTTATAAAGACTTTTCAACATAGAGATTATTATACTGGGACCCAAAAATTATTGTGAATTATTCAGTGTTTTTGAGTTAAATCCGTTTTTGAGTTATCAGTTCTCCACTGAGTTATAGCTTATAGTACAAATTATGACTATACATGCACTATAACTTACATAAGCATGAACATAATTATAACCCTAATGTAGAGCAAAGTGCAGTGGATTCCTCCTGCTAATTCAAAAATGGATAACTCGCGAGCATCGGATAACTCACCATAATTTTCTGGTCCCAGTTTAATCACCCTCATGCTAAAACTGTACAACTATAAGTTTTTTTAACTAAATATATTGGCTATCTCAAACTGAAATTTCAGTCCCTTCAATTTTGACAAGTGATTTGTCACTGTATGCTATAACTTATAGTTAACAATCATGACAATATTATAACCCTAAGGTACAGTAAGTAAGTACGCATATGTTTTAAAGGAAAACTTACACATGGTTAGCCCCAGTCCTCATGCAATCAGGAGAGCTGATCAGCAAAGGCGAGTCATTAATTGGCTGTCACATCACGAGAACAATCTGAAAACTGAAAAAGGTCAAGCAGCATTAGAATTGTGTGAGTGGGTGTGTCATTGTGTGTCACTCTGTGTTGTGTGTGTGTGTGTGTGTGTGTGTGTGTGTGTGTGTGTGTGTGTTGTGCATGCGTGTGTGTAAAATGCAAAATTGCTACTTTAAACACTAAGCGCTAAAAGAATAAGCACTAAACAAAATAAAAATACTTATGGCGGTACCATAGCCGATGAGGTTTAGCCGAGGCATGGTTACTGTTACACTATGTGTATAGTTTTAACAAATCATGACTTTACTGGTGTGGCACTGCCTCTGGTCATTGCCTCCAGTAATGTTCCCACCATCTTTGTATTTACAAATGTCCCATATGTGTCTATGACCGAGAGGACGTAAAACACAATTTTTCATTAATTCATTTGGGGGCAAAGGGTCATGACCCTTAAAAATTTGGAAGCATGGGGAACACTGTACATATATACCAATGTACATTATGCAGATTTTTTTTCTCTTTACTGTGAAAATCGCTTTTGTCATTGGTTGACACTAGCCTGAATTAAGTTAGGGCCAATAGTAAAAGGACAGCTGTGCAATAATTCATTTTTCTACAGTAACGGAAAATCAAGGTACAAGTTAGTCTTGAGTAAATTCATGAAACTCTCAAACTAGCAGTGCTTTAAAATTTGCCCTGGTTCTTTGCGATGCAGCAAGAGGATAAGGAGGCATATTTTTGCTACCACATACCGCTCGTCCCACACTGTAATTTTACATCCATGATACAACGAGTCCCACATACCGCTATAGTCCCACAAAATGTCTCTATTTATGCTTGTGTCTGTCAAACCCTCATAAGCGCATGAGCGCGCGCACACACATGTACCTTTTTTTTTTTACTATAAGGCGCACCTTTGCATAAGCCCCCCCCCACCCCCCCTCTAAAAATTGGGTTTTCAGCCACGAAAAGTAAAAATATAATATTTCACGGATCCGGCGAAACCGGTACTCAACGTTACCGGTACTTGGCGTTACCGGTACTAGGCGTTACCGGTACTAGGCGTTTCCGGTACGGGGCGTTGCGCTAGTGTTACCTAAATCAATGATTCATGATAGATTAGCTACCTACTTAGAGTAAATAAGAAGGCAAGAATGAAAAAAGCAAACCAAAAGATATATTCGTTTCTAAAGTAACTTATTTCACTTTTTTCCATAGAAACACTTATATTGCAAATAATAGGCTTTTCAGTCCTTCACATTAGGAATATATGAAGATCAGCAGTAGCAGATCAAAATATCCTGAAGGATTTATTCTTGCCATATTATTTACTCTGAGTAGGTAGCTAATCTATCATGAACATCTTCATCGTCATCAACATAATCATCATCATCGCTTCAGTTTCTTGGCATGAAGCTCATCTGCATTTCTTTTGGGCATCAGGACAGTCATGAAACTGCACAAGTGAAACGTAATTTTAGTTTAAGTTTAATTTTCCAACATTTATAAAATTTAAAAAATCTGAATATCGCATTATCGGCTAAAAATGTCATTTAAGACTTCTTTTCGGTTCTTTTTGGTTCTTTTCGGTAAAAAGCAGTACCGTTTGACAGATGCAAGGCAAGGCAAGGCAAATGTTTTATTTCATACCCACTTGGGGCACAGAAATATAAAACAAAGTACACACATAGTTAAACAATCGAACATCAAAACAGAGTGATGTCTATATTATGAAAACAACAAGTAGATAACTAGGACAAATATACCTATACCATATTACAAAAAACAAAACATGTTACATTTTGTCCATACACATCATCGAAAAGAACTGTTTATAACTGTAACAAAGTGCTTAAGCTTAATCAAGAGTTTCTTATTTTTCGAGGAAAACAAAGCATTAAATTTATACGCATTTGGTCGCACAAAAAAGTACCGTGGAAGATATCTATTTCTTTCAGTATTAAAGAAGGGACAGACAAACAAATAATGGAACTCATCTGCCACATCATGTACGTTACACTTTTCACAATTTCTTTCACTTCTGGGTATATTATCGTAGCGCAGTTATATTTATTTACTGGCAAGTTACTATTGGTTGTTCTAAATTTTAGAATGGTAATCACATAATTCTGTGGAAGGACTAAGTAGTAGGGATCAACACCAAATGATGGTTTAAACATTCTATAGTTCATATATAATTCATCATTATCAACATGCATATACCAGGTTTGTAAGAAGCTATCTTTAAGACATCTCTTCACTTTCTCTTTGAACCATAATGGATGTACATCAAGCAAATTTTGATTCAACCAAAAACTACATAAACCAATTTCGTTTAATAATGTATGAATGTATTTGATATATTTATTTTCGTGTAAATTTAAATCATACATTCTCAAAAGGGTTTTATACACAATAAATGATAGCTTTTCACTTGCACTGTGATACAAAGGCAAGGCCATGGCTAATAAAATTCAGAAAGAAATCTTACCTCAAAAGTTTAGCCGCTTTCCATCAACATTCTTGTGGTGTTTGCCGGTGGCGGTGCGCTGTGTTGTCCGTTGTCACTTGACTACACAACATCCCATAATATTACTTCACACGTACTTTCCCAGATTTCTATTTTCGGTTTCAGTTGACCGCTTTCCGGGAATCTGTGTTTCGTGTTGCCGTATTTGGTCATGAAAATAGCGGCTCGCGCGCCTCTGTGTGTGTGTGTGTGTGTGTGTGACTCTCTCTCTCTGTGTGTGTGTGTGTGTGTGTGTGTGTGTCTGTGTTCGTTCTTTAGTTTTTACATCTGTTCACCCACAAGTGATATTAGACACACACAACAACAAAAAAATGTGTGTGTGTGAAATTAATCAAGCCTACAGCAGATATAGCTATTGAGGTGAGAGAGAGTGTGTGAGTGCGTGAATGGTAGTGTTATTTATGTGTTTTCCCTACACATCTATTCATACAAATCTAACTGAGTGCATGTAAAAATTTACATTAGCAAATATATAAAGTGGGAGGGAGGGTATGTCTGTGGTGTGTGTGTGTGTGGGGGTGTGTGTGTGTGTGTGTGTGTGTGTGTGGTGACACTGCATGTGTGTGTGTGTGACACTGTATGTGTGTGTGTGTGACACTGTATGGGTGGTGCATAGTTACTCTGTGGTGTCAGTGTGAAACTGAGAGAGAGATTAGAGAGAGAGAGGAGAGTAGAGAGAGAGAGAGAGAGAGAGAGAGAGAGAGAGAGAGAGGAGAGAGAGAGAGACTTTCCTCTGAGTGTGTGCCTGTGTGTTTGTCCTTTAATTGTTTCTTGAACAAAAATGTCTACAGCGTAAAGAACACAACTGAGCAAGGGGTCCCCCCCTCCCCCCCTACAAAGGGAGCAAACTTGATTCCTTAACCTACCTAGGGGAAGATGGGGTAAAAAGCGCATGGGCGGGTAAAAAGCCCACCCCAATTATCTCATGAAATGAAGCAACACACACACACACACATTATCAGAGACAGATACAGAGAAAGACGGAGACGCAGACTAAAAGATAGCCAGCCAATGTTAAACACACACGCACACTCAACACACACATCTCACGCCGCATACTCGTACCCACGTGCGCTGACACACACATAGCCCGTGCGCGCACATAGCCACAAATTAAAAAGAAAGAGAAACTAGTTTTCATTTCCCCCATTTCCCTGTGTGTCCCGTCTGGGTTGGGGGGACAGGGGTCTGATAGCCACAGCTAAGCGAAGGAATGACCCCTGTATACTGGGCAGTGTGGTAGGGTTCAATAGCCACAGCTAAGCGAAGAATGTTCCCCCCACTGCCCGAAGCCCCCTCCCCCGGCGTGGACCCCAGCATTCCCAATTAATTTACAAGCTTGATTGTAATCACTAATGATCAATTTGATTCCTATCCATATCTACCGCCCAATACCCACCCACCCCCTCCTTCCCATAACCCCCTCCCCACCCCTCCCTTCCAAACACTCCAATGTATACCATTGCTTATTTTGCATTCCTCTAGTCCCAGTGTGTGGTTGTGTGTGAGAGTGAGGGAGAGAGAGGTGTGTGTATGTGTTTGTGTGTGCATGTGAGAGGGGTTTGTTGCACTTGTCTGTTGACCACTTGCGCAGGGGTCTTTTTTCTCCCAGAGAGTTTTTTTCCCCTTAATCCTTTATTCCTTTAAATT
The DNA here is from genome assembly GCA_017654935.2 of Phymorhynchus buccinoides. NCBI lineage: Eukaryota > Metazoa > Mollusca > Gastropoda > Neogastropoda > Raphitomidae > Phymorhynchus > Phymorhynchus buccinoides. The sequence continues at coordinate 1,330,750 of JAGGCT020004139.1, forward strand.
TGTTTACATTTTTCATGTCTTAGACAAGTGTGTCTGACTAGGGGGGTTTTTTCTCGGAGAACTTCCGTTTTCCCCCCTCACCCCTCGGTGCCAGGGTGGGGCAACCCACTTTGGGGTCAGACATGGGTTTGATGCGCTAGGCGGCGAACCCCCCCCCCCCCCTCTATTTCTATTTCCATCCCCCCCCTTCTCTCTCTGTCCTTTTCATTTTTCAATTGAAATGTAATGTCAACTTTTGCTACATGTGTTCACTTTAGCACGAGATTTGTTCTCTTCACCAAACCTCCCCCTCCCCACCCCTTAAACACAACTGACCCTTGTTTCCAACTTCTACCATCTGTGATTGCGTACTCACTGTCCCCAACCTCTCTCACTTCAATCCATTCCCCCCCCCCCCCTTGATTTGTGTTCACAGCCTTGCTCTTTGGTTTCAACTTTGTTGTATCATTTACACGTTGGACTGTAGAGTGGGGAGTAATGTTTTTTATTTTGATCTTGTATGGTTTTTTGCTCCTTCTGTTGCCTACTTGTTGCTCCTTCTGTTGCCTACTTTTTGCTGCTTTTGCTATATTTGATGTTTGCTGTTTAATGTGCTGGTCTATGTTGATTAAAGCGCATTCGCCGAAATATCCAGTAGTTTTTGTTTTGTCGCTTGTGAAAAAAATAACGTCCACTTTACACTTGTCGTGTAGTTGTTTGTTGCTGTAAAGAGAAACAGGAAACACAAAAGGAGCGAGAGAGAGGGAGAGAGAGAGAGAGATGGGGGGGGGGGCAGAGAGAGAGATCTTCTTTGGGGGTGGGGGGGTATAACAAGATCAAATGTAGTCAACATTTTCGGGGGTTTATTAAGGAAAAAATAAAAATAAAGGCAGATCATAGGCAGAGAGAGACGAGAAGATGGTGGGAGAGAGAGAAGAGAGAAGAGAAGAAGAAGAGAGAGAGAGAGAGAAATGTGATGTAGCGACCGCTAGAGATAGTAACAGTCCCAGGGACACAGTCACTACGCACTCACTGACAGAAGCAGACACAGGCGGATTCCCACGTTTCGGGATTCAATCAAGTCAAAACCACCCATTTCATAAACAAAGAGGAATAACAAATAGGATATCTCTCTCTCTAACCCATACAGCATTGAAACAGAGATCCCAATCTGTTTACAGTCATTGTATTTATTGTGGACATAAATTATCATGAAAAACAATGCGCCAACACTGAAAGACCTTTTACAGCCAGAAAGCACTGACACAGTTCAAACCTCCGCGCGGGAAACAACGCAAGACGGTACAATGCCTACAAGTCTGTTAACGACCCACTGAAATCGGCAGATTCCGTCCCTTGTGGGGGGTTTTCTGGGTAGGTGCGACCCACATACAATTGCTCCAAGTTCAAAATGAGGCTGCTCTTCAAAGTCTCTGTCTGTTTTCAATTGGGGGCGTTTGGGGCGGTTTCAGTTGTATGGGAGTGAACCTGG
>JAGGCT020004139.1:1332720-1362460 GCA_017654935.2 Phymorhynchus buccinoides
ACCATTAATCACCATTTTATTTCATTACAGATACCCACGACTTTTTTTTCACTTTTTATTTTAACCCGCTTAAACAACTCCACCATATTCATTTTCTGATTATCTTTTGCATGCCGTGCAAAAGTTACAAGGGATGAAAGTTTGTCATCTCTTCGCATTGCAAATCAGAAACTTTCAAAAAGTGTCTTAAAAAATAAGGGGAAAATGTAAATAACAATAGGGGGGGAAGATCTACTTCTGTCCTTCCCAAGAGTTCAAATACACTTTTTAACTGAACCAAAACGTTGTTCACTGAATTGGTCTTTCACAAAACGAACAAAGACTGGAGACATGGAACTCGTGAAATCCTACCTGATTTAGCCAGGCGGTGAAGATTTTTCCTGATGCAATCCGGGACGCCGCTGTCACAGAACATCTCCTCCAAGCCTGGAAATAGGTCCAGAAGCCACCCAGGACACAGGAAGATGGGGAACTGCCTGCTGCCTGCCTTTCTGAACGTCCCAAAGGTTGCACCATCAGCCAGGGGCAGCAGGGACTGATTCAGCAGAAAGCGGGGGTCGTGGCCACTCAGATAGTGCAGCAGGTTCAGTTTGTCAGACCGCAAGAGCTGCGGTAAACAGTGAGGAACAAGCTGGCTGACCAGGGAAGCGTCAATCTCCGGAACGCCTTGCAGAAAACCCAGCTGTTGAAGAGTGTCAAACACATGCTGGGGTAGCTTCACAAGGGTTTGGTGGTTTTCCGTGAACACCTTCACGATGGATCTCTTCACGTCTTCAGCCAAGGAGGGGTTGAAGTGCTGGAGGACGGCCGAGCGAAGAAGCGTCCAGTTTTCAGCCAGGTTGAGGCTGAAGAAGATGCACTGCTGGGTCAGGCTGGAGTAGAGGGGTTTGACCAGCGGCTGCCATCTGTCCTGGGTTCTGTCCATGTCTGGCCAAGCTCTGTAGAATGTGTCAGGTTCACTGATGCACAGCTCCTGAAGCCTGTGGAAACAGCAGTGTGAACTTGACACATTGCAACATTGTATTCGCACAGTTCCCAATGAAAAAAACCTGTTAAAATTGTTCATACACTTCATACAAATTGGCATACTTCATGGAGTTTAAAGTCATTTGCAAACAGTTACGTGATATGATTGATTGATGTTGTTTATAGCCCCGTCGACTGCTATGGCCATGTCAGGGCTGTCACCACGTCAAAATTTGAGTACATGATATCACAGTTTAAAATCCGACCACGTGTTATCATAGTTAAAAATATACAATTGAAAACGTAAAGATTTGAAACAAAAGTTAAAAAAAGGGATTAAAATTTTGTCGTGTATAAAAACCTTACACAGTTAAAAGCTTACAATTTATGTTTTAAAACTTAACACGATTTTTTATACCTTATCAAAAATATTCACTTCTTTTAAGAAACTAAAAGTCATGTCTGGCGGCACATCACGGAGTTAGTTACATACATGCATTGTGTGTGTGATGCATCTCCATAACATGCAGAGAGAGAGAGAGAGAGAGATTGAGAGAGAGAGAGATCTTGAGAGAGGAGAGAGAGCATATAAAGAAAACAAAAAGCGTAATAAATAAGAAAACAAACAAAGGAAACTAGCAGATAAACAAACATGCAATATACTAAATATAGCAAACAATCTAATGATAGAGCAAATATTGCTGACCAAGCTAACCAACTCCCAATCGTTATTATAAAGTAAACAATGTCCGTCACCAATACAATATGTACCATGACCAATATACAATATAGCACTAATAATACCTTAATAATTCATTAATAATACACACACACAAAAGTTTGTTTTTAATCCGATAACAAACATTTCCTAATTTGTGATGCCTCGGCAATAAATTTGGCTAAGCATTTAATAAGTTCATTATTATTCAGCATTAGAATCTCAGTTACAGTTTGTCTATTTGTAACATTTGACTGAAAAAGTTTACAGTTTTTGCGAACTTCATCATATGCTGTACATTTAAATAGGAAATGAAACTCATTTTCAACAGCATTAATAGAACATACTTTGCATATACTATCAATTTCAGATTCTTGAGAGTACCAGATTTTATTTGCAAATAGACCAAGGGTTCTACTTCTGAATCTACACAACATGTCTCTATGCCATTTATGTGATACAACTAATAAATATTTTTCAGGCTGCATATTACTATTAAATTCAAGAAACCAGTCATACTTATCACTTCCTTCCATATGAGAATGCCAATTCTGTTGAAATATACAAATTAATCTATCTTTAAGTTCTGAAATAAAAACTTTATCATTTCCTACTTCCTGATTGTACCAAACTATACCAAGCCCATTCTCTGTTAAAAACTTTTTAATCTTTGTCACCCAGTTGCATTTCCCTAAATTATGTTGCTGCAATAACATCTCATATGCTTGTCTGCATAACCTAGTCAGTGGTAATTTTAGTAATCTTAGCCAGTACCTAATGCATTTTATTTGCGACCGTATATAAAGAGGGTAGCGTCCTGATTCTGCATATACCATTCTGTTTGAGGAATGTAGTGGGACATTAAGGAAACGCTTAACTGCGAACGTATGAACTCTTTCCATTAATACATTATCATATAGTCCCCAAATTTCTGAAGCATATGTTACCATGGGTTCAATTTGTGAATAAAAAAGTTTCCAAAATAATGTCAGTTCGATTGAATTCAATTTTTGTAAAGAAGTTAGTATTTGCTTTACACCTTTTTTCCCTTTTTTATATGCTTCAGTCCATCCCAAAGTAAAACTTAACTTAGTAGTAAATATTAAACCTAAATATTTATAATCATTTGTTACTTTCATTTCTAACCCCCCATACCACCACTTCTCATGCCTGGAGAGATGACCGCCCATTCTAAAGACCATAACTTTCGTTTTGTCTAGATTTACAGCTAGCTGCAGTTTATCTGCTTCCTTTTTCAAATTGTTAAGCTGAATCTGCAGACCTATGACTGTATCAGACAGGAGGATAACATCATCTGCGAACAACATAAGACAAATTTCAACAGCGTTTGGAATCATCTGTATGCCATGTCTACCTGCTTTACTTATCTCAATTGCCAATTCGTTAATAAAAAGTGAAAATAACTGTGGGCTTAACAGACACCCCTGTTTAACACCCTGGGGACAACTGAAAAATTCTGAATACAAACCTTTATCACGGACGCAAGATAAGACTGAACTATAGATTCCTTTAAGTACGTTGTACATTTTGCCGTTAACTTCTGCTTTTCTTAGAACGTTCCACAAGACATTTCGGTTTACAGAGTCAAAGGCTTTCTTGAAATCAACTAAAGCAACATAAAGTTTAGAGTTTTTAAGAAGATATTTTTGTACCATAGCATACAGAGTGAAAATGTGGTCTAATATACTATAGCTTCTCCTAAAACCTGCTTGTTCTTCAATTATTTTGGCTTCCTTCTCAGACCAAATTGTTAGTCTTCTGTTAAGTATGTGTGTGTATATTTTACTAATTATATTTGTCAAAGATATTCCCCTATAATTGTCCGGGTTGTTTGTATCTCCTTTCTTGTGAATTGGGATAACTATTGACTTTGACCACTCTATAGGAAATATACCTTTATCAAAAATTGAGTTAAATAACAATACAAGAAAATCAAGCAATTCTGAATTAGTGTTTCTAAACATCTCGCCAACTATCTTATCAGGTCCTGCACTCTTCCCACTCTTTAACTTCTTTATACCTGTAACAACTTCATCCCTACTAATAGGGTTATTAAATAATGGCTCTTCAAACTGCTCTGCATCTAAATCCTCTGGCTCTATTTCATCATTATCAGAACCATCAAAACTATTAAATACGTTGACAAAGTGATCATACCACTGTTGGCTGCTGATTTCATTGTATACCATTTGTTTCCTGTTGACAGATCTTATGGTGGACCAAAATCGTTTAGGATCATTGATTGAACTTTTCAGTTCGTTTATTTTATGTTCATCCCATTGTCTTTTCTTTTCTTTCCTCAAATCAGAGTATTCCTTTCTTTCTTTGACAAACGCTTCTTCTTGTCTTTTTCTATGTTCTAATGATTTCGCTCTGCAAAAACTTTGTAAAAACCTTTTCACAGCCTTTTTCTTACGTTTACATTCGCTGCCAAACCAATCGTCACATTCTTTCCCCTCCCCCCCTACTAGTTTCACCATATATATGGTGGATTGTAAATTTAGAACATTATTATTTTTGTTATTTTACACAAGATTTTTATCATTTCTTTTGAATTAAGTGCTGGTTTGCTTTTATTGTGGACTTTCAATCTGGTGCAAAGAGGACAATCTTTCTCTTGGAGAAAGTCTTCTAGCTCAGTTTGAATGTTCACTGTGGACATTCTTTGCAGGCCGATATGCAGACTGAAGAGTCTTTCTCAAAGACGAAACAGCTGTCTTTGCATAGGCATTGTCTATCTCCCCCATTGGGAGAAAAAGTAAATCAGCACATTATTTTCTTTTATTCTTTTTAGAACACAGAACAAATCGTAAAGTTAAAATTGAATTTATTCAGTTTCTTTCTTAGGTTCACAAACTTATACATTGGACACAAACAAAGTTTTATTAAAGCAAACTATATATATAAGAGGAAAGTTTAATGGTGTGGTTGTTTTTTCTTCTTCAATTCTTGTACGTTTATATCATACTTCGAAGAAGGAAAGCGCATCAGTCTACCTGATCCAGGCACACCTCTCTACATTCCTCCTCACCGGGAGTATGTTGGTGTTTACTACGATTTCTATGACATCCCCTATCGAATCCTTCACTGGATCCATCAACATGGCATCCCATCTCTTCTACTCTCTTCGAGGGATTGTAATTTTAGAACATTATTATTTTTGTTATTTTACACAAGATTTTTATCATTTCTTTTGAATTAAGTGCTGGTTTGCTTTCATTGTGGACTTTCAATCTGGTGCAAAGAGGACAATCTTTCTCTTGGAGAAAGTCTTCTAGCTCAGTTTGAATGTTCACTGTGGACATTCTTTGCAGGCCGATATGCAGACTGAAGAGTCTTTCTCAAAGACGAAACAGCTGTCTTTGCATAGGCATTGTCTATCTCCCCCATTGGGAGAAAAAGTAAATCAGCACATTATTTTCTTTTATTCTTTTCAGAACACAGAACAAATCGTAAAGTTAAAATTAAATTTATTGAGTTTCTTTCTTAGGTTCACAAACTTATACATTGGACACAAAGTTTTATTAAAGCAAACTATATATATAAGAGGAAAGTTTAATGGTGTGGTTGTTTTTTCTTCTTCAATTCTTGTACGTTTATATATATATATATATATATATATATATATATATATATATATATATATATATATATTATAAAAGAAAAATCTCAGTGAATAGCCAGCTCCGTACCCCTACTCCAAAGGACTGAAAAGTTCCACCAAAAAAATAAAAAAAATAAAAAAATATTAAAAATAATATGAATTATATAAATTGTGCTGATTTACTTTTTCTCCCAATGGGGAAGGGACAGTGCCTTATGCAAAGACAGCTGTTTTGACCTAAGAGAATTTTTTTTGGGAACACGGAACATTACTCAAAGTTAACGTTAACTGGTTTTGTTTCTGAGGTTCACAAATAAAGACATTGGACACAAAAAGTTTTATCAAAGCAAACTATTCTGCATTTCAAATGCACTAACTTTTCAGTCCTTTGGAGTAGGGGTACGGAGCTGGCTATTCACTGAGATTTTTCTTTCATACTATTTTTATCCTTAATTTGGATACCATCTCAGTAGTTGGCCCTCTCTAGTCATGTCTATTAGGTTTTGAAATTAAAATTTCAGAACATTATTATTTTGTTCATTTTACGTAAGATTTTCATAAGATTTTTACTATTTCTGGTTTAACTTTGTGCTGGTTTGCTTTTATCATAGATTTTCGATTTGATGCAAAGAAGACACCATTCTCTTGTAGAATGTCTTTTTTGCTCAGGTTGGCATCCACTGGACAGTCAAATTGCAGGCTGATCATGCAAACTGATGAGACCTTCTCTTAGGTCGAAACAGCTGTCTTTGCATAAGGCACTGTCCCTCCCCCATTGGGAGAAAAAGTAAATCAGCACAATTTATATAATTCATATTTTTTTTATTTTTTTTAATATTTTATTTTTATTTTTAAGTATATATATATATATATAGATATATATATAAATTGACACCACAGTCATCCCACTTGTTGTTTTTTTCCTTTGTTTTGAATGATATATATATATATATAAACGTACAAGAATTGAAGAAGAAAAAACAACCACACCATTAAACTTTCCTCTTATATATATAGTTTGCTTGAAAAAAACTTGTTTTGTGTCCAATATTTAAGTTTGTGAGCCTAAGAAAGAAACATATATATATATATATATATATATATATATATATATATATATATATATATATACAGAGAGAGACAGAGAGACAGAGAGAGACAGAGGACCCAAAATACTTTGTAATCATGCACTGTGAACACTAACAAGAAACATCTGGCCAAACTATTCATCTTCACACAAATAAAAAAAAAAATCATGAATTATAAGAATTCAGTAAAAATGGCTGCATAAATCCTCAAATAGAGAAAAATATTATTTTTAAATATACAAGCCACTCACCTAAAAAAGAATATCAAACAAGACAAATGGATGTGAATATCAATCAACTTTACAGAAACCTCACCTGAGCAGTGCTTTCTGGTAGACCACAGGGAGCAGTTCCGTCACCAGCAGGCAGTTCCAGCGCGACGACGGGTCGAAGGCAGCGCTGTTCTGCAGCTGGTCAGCCGTGGGCCACTTCAGATGGCGCCGGTTCTGCTCCAGAGCGAAGTAGCCATGCACATGGACAGGGAGACCGGTGGGGGAACGTGTGTCCAGGGGAAGCGGCAAGAAACAGTACACCTGGCTCTGGAACTTATCCTGAGAGCTCAACGGAACAGCAACCCCAACGTAAGGGCGATAGCATAGGTCGTGGTCGAAGCAGAGCTGTGAGAGGGTGGCGCTCATTCGTTTCTGCCCGCAGTGGTAGTTCACCACCAGCCACTTGTCCGAGGTCTTGCGGGAAGCGGCGTAATCGTTGGTTTCCATGACGACTTCCGTTACGCAGAATGTGTCTTCCGGCGGTAAACCGGCTCCTGCTGATGTTATATCCAACACGAAACGGTCCCTCTCGGTCTGCACGGTTTTTATGCAAGAAGGAGCGATCCCGACCGAGAAGAGTTCCTCAGGGTCGTGAGAATCGTCCCTGGACAGGACCTGCACGCGCTGGACTCGATTGAGGAAGAGCAGCAAGGTGGAGGCCTCAGCCTTGAAGGACGCCAGGAGGTTGTCCACACTCTGCTCCGTGTACAAAGTCCCACTCAGTTCGCTGGCTTTCTGCCTCAAGGGAAACCAAAACACTGTGCCGGGGAAGCGACCCCTGCCTGCCTGGAAGGTGGATTCTGTTATGCCGAAAGCGCCACCTAGGCTCTGGAGGGCAGACTGCAGTTCTTTCCCCTTCCTTCCAGCGATTTGTCGCCAGTTGCAGTAGCGGTCTTCCCCTTTGAACGGGTCCATGTACATGATGTATTCTCCGCTGAGAATCACCAGGCAATCTGGAGAAGACAAAAAACAGGTTGAAAAAAAAAAGTTTTGATTACAGTATCTGGAAAGAGAAAAGAAGAGGAGGTGTGGATAATTGTATGCTGTGCAGGTGGATCACCGTGCTACGATATGTACAAATGAGCTAAAATATTGCACAACACTATATTATTTTTTCCCTCAGATTTTTAATTCTTTGTGAAGCGCTTAGAGCCCCATAAGGAGAATAAGCGCTATAAAACAATCATTATTATTATTATTATTATTGTCACCTTCCTAATTTTTGCTAAACAAACAAACAAAAACAAACAAACAAAACAGACACAGACACGAAAGATTTAATAGTCCTCACCTTTGGCAAATGACCACACAAAAAAATCTACACCTAAAAAGAAAAAAAGAACCTGTGAGATGGAAGACGGATTTGAAGCCGAGGCCGAAGCGTCCCACTTTGAGAGGGTCCTCCTCCTTGATGCTGGTGTGCAGCATGCGGATTCCCTTCCAGTCGGCGTCGCTGAACTCGGCATCGTTGTACACACACAGTGCCGGACCCTGCCACAAAGGACATAACCGTATTTTTGAGACTATAAGCAGTGTTCCCGATTACGCATATCTGTACGTAAATTATGTACAAAGTTTGACGTATACATTTTTCAGTCAATACGTCATTGTGACGTAGTTTTTCTCTCAGCCGATTGCTTCCTCAAACGTGTTCGCCTCGATCAGAATGTCGAAGCCATTTCGGCTTGTGGGAAATGATCAACCAAAATACTGGGCCTATTCTTTCACTACTATGCCATGCTTGAAGCAGACGACAAAAACTATCGTGAACCACAGAGTAATTTCCCTTTGTTTCTCGCCACCCATGCTGCTCGCACGTGCACTGCTGCCTAGCCTAGCCGGCGTTTCTTGGAAGCAAAAAAATGGAGCTGCTTCGCTGGATTGCGAAAACTTCGACGCAAAGTTCTTCCAAAGACTCTGAAGTTTTAAGTGAGGTGACAAAAGCCCTCGAACCAGTTCCAGGCCCTTCAAGTTCTACTTCAACTGTCAGTAGTGATGAAAAGAAGAAAGTAACTCATAAATTCAAATCAAGTTGGTGTGCAAGAATTTGACTGGCTTCATGTTTTTATTTTAGAGCATATTGTCCATTTATTATGGCTTTTATTTTGACCCTCAAAAATTTTCAAATGACCCTTAAAATTTGGGGGCAAAGGGTCATGATGACCCTTAAAAATGTGGAAGCATGGGGAACAGTGTATAAGGTACACATAATTATAAGGCTCACCCCCCAAATTTCACACAAAATTCAGATTTTGTTATATTTTCTTACTATATCAGTAGTCATAATATATCACAAAGCATAAATGTCTCACTTGGGGGGAAACTGTATCGCCTTATAGTAAAAATTAAAAAAAGGGTAATTGTCATATTTATAGCATAAGAGCCATGGTCAGTCTTTTCTAAAGGCGATTTTGTGATAGCAGTGACTAAGAGAATCCCAAAACGGTTCTTCTTTATCGACTCTTTTAAAAACCCTGGTAATTTGGTCAACACAACAAAATTTAATATGAGGTTTATCGTCCTCTCTGTCTCTATGGACACAAGAGGAACATTGCTTCCTATTTCGATTTGGTAAAAGGTCTTAAGTGCAATAGCATGTGACTGATGCAATGGTCATTTTCCTCGTTTCTCTCAAAACTGTTAAAACAGATCTGAGGGGAGAAGAAGCAAAACAAAAAGCTCAGCATTTGTCAACATTTTGATTTTTTGTTTGTCGCCTTGCGATTGGCTAATCGCCCTTATTTGAGATGCCGCACGCGGGAACAGCCAGTCGATGCCAGAACGTTGCCGGGTGCAGACGTGTTGTGCTAGGCCCACAAATCCAGAACTTAAAATCTAACCCTTTCTAAGCGTTGCTGTGATAAGTTAATTGTGCAAAAAGGAAAGAAAAGAAAAATTGTGTTATCCAAGCCCTTTCAGCGGTGTAAATTTGTTGGAAACCTATTGTAGGCCTACTTATATTCGTTGGCACCAGTTGACCACCGCTCTCAGTCGGCGCCATTATCTTTGACTGCCGCTTTCAGCTCGGTGGGAATTCCAGTGAGTCGCGATGTCAGATACGGAGCAAAGTGAAGGATGCAGCTTTCAGCCTGCAGAACACGAATCAAGCAATATAAAAATGCTACTTCTACAGATGAAGGCAAGGTGGTCAAGACGAAATGAGCCCGAGGATGTGCCCACGCACAAGAGGCGGAAAACAAGCCATCATGTGGATTCCCACTCAACCTCCGACTGCGATGTGTTGAGCATTCATGACGGAGATTCTTCTAACAAACTCGATGAAGAGGAAGAGATCAGGAAGCTGGTGGCAGAGAAACAGGCCGAGAAAGAAACACAAAAAGAAAAAGAACCAGCATGGAGCTCTGTCTTAGAGGAGATCGAAAATGAGTACAGAAAGCAGAATGAGCCTGTGGGGGACGAGATCAACGAGAAGTTGGCGAAAATAATCAACCCGTGATTTCAAGAAAGTTTGTCAGACGACCTTGTGAAGAAGCGATTTGAAACGTACAATCGGCCCAAGAACTGCACAGGAATGATAGTTCCAACGGTGAATACGCCCGTCTGGAAACAAATCCCGGAGTACGCGCACAAGGCCGACCTGAAGCTCTCACACATACAGAGAGCCCTCACGAAAGCTGCCACGGCTATCTCACAAGTCGCCGACTCAATGCTTGCAGCAGACGATTTTTCTGAGAAAGAGTTCAAGCGGTGCACGGATGCGATTGGTCTACTCGGCCACGCAAGCCACGAGATCTCACTGCACAGGCGCAGTGACAATCGCCCCTTCGTGAGCAAGACTGTTGCCAAGATGTGTGGACAAAATGTTCCGGTCACAACTTCCTTGTTTGACGACGATGTCTCCAACACTCTGAAAGACATAAAAGAAACGGACCGAGTGGAGGCAACGATTGCACCTGAAAAACGTCACAACTTTCAGTTTGGCAGCCAACACGACAGAAGGGCTTTTTTAGGCAACACTCGCCACAACTACAGCCAGTACAGGGGGTCGTTCAGAGGTCACACGCAGAAACGAAACTACCACTACCAGTACCACAACAGAGGCCATCAGAGCCACAGAGGGGGCAGACGCTACTAGCTTCCATAGCAGATCTGCCTTCAGTTGCAGAGGTGAGTGAATTTCTGGCCATGCTATCACAGATTAAGAGTTGTCTTAAGGATGAAGCCTCTTTGTTTCAGGCAGGTAGAATTATGGAGTTTAGAGAGTCTTGGTTACACGTCACTTCAGATCCAGAAATTCTGAGCTTAGTGTCGGGCGCAAAAATCCAGTTTGACTGCTCCCCTGAAAATCTCAGCAGATTGTCAGCTTCTCAGACTATCCCTTTGAACGAACATGAGTGTGCCATTGTTGATGAAGAGATTCTAAAGCTGCTATCTAAAGCTGTCATATCAGTTTGTGAAAAAGAGAAAGGCGAAGTGATCTCCCCCATTTTTACTAGGACAAAGAAGGATGGGTCGCAGAGGATGATTCTAAACTTATAGAGACTGAATGGGGAAATAACATACCATCATTTCAAAATGGAAACATTGACTACTGCTTTATCCGTAGTTCAAAAAGATTGCTACATGAGCTCAGTTGATCTCAAAGATGGATATTACTCGGTTTCTGTGCACCCAAAATTCCGAAAGCTACTCAGGTTTGTTTGGAAGGACCAACACTATGAATATAATGCTCTGCCCAATGGCCTCGCCTCTGCCCCACGCTTGTTCACAAAACTAATGAAGCCTGTGTTTGCTCAGCTGAGGATGAAAGGACATATCTCTACAGTTTTCCTAGATGACAGTTTGATTTTTGGCTTCACAGAGAAAGAGTGCTTGAAAAATGTGATGGACACTTTGACTGCTCTCAGAAAATTAGGCTTCCTCATTCACCCAACCAAATCAGAATTAAAACCTAGCAAACAGATTCAGTACTTGGGTGTGATAATTGACTCAGAATCAATGACAGTCAGGTTGACCGATGAGAGGAAAAAACATCTAAAAGACAGCTGCAGAGAGTTGACACGCAGAAAGCGCTTGAAAATCAAAGAGCTGGCACAGGCTATAGGGGAAATTGTTGCTAGTCTTGTGGCCGTGAAATATGGAGCCCTCCATTATCGGAACCTGGAAAGGGACAAAATCAGAGCACTCAAGGAAAACTGTGGGGATTATGACCAGATTATGACTCTATCTGCCAAAAGCATAGAGGAACTAAACTGGTGGATTGTGAATATAGATGACGTGTGTAATGCCATTGGCACAAGTGAACCTGAAATTGTTGTTACTTCTGACGCTAGCCTTACTGGCTGGGGGTGTGATTGTGAGGGTGTATCATCTGGTGGACAATGGTCTGTACAGGAAAAAATGTTTCACATAAATGTGTTGGAATTGAAAGCTGCATTTCTGGCGTTGCAATGTTTTAAGGACAAATTGTCGGGCAAACATGTCAGAATCAAAAGTTATAATATGACTGCGTATCTTGAATTCAACACATGGGCACCAGTCATTCAGATATGTGCAATTCATTGACTTATGACATTTGGACATGGTGTTGGAATTCAGTTTCTGACCCTCTTTCTCTCCAGATCCCTAGGTATAAGCTTTCAACTGTTGGTCGGCGCTCTTTTGCTGTCTCAGGACCGACCTCCTGGAACAAACTTCCTCTCTCCCTCCGTCAGCGACCGACTCTCTCTGCTTTCAAAGCTAACCTCAAAACCTTATGACATTTGGACATGGTGTTAGAATTCAGTTTCTGACCCTCTTTCTCTCCAGATCCCTAGGTATAAGCTTTCAACTGTTGGTCGGCGCTCTTTTGCTGTCTCAGGACCGACCTCCTGGAACAAACTTCCTCTCTCCCTCCGTCAGCGACCGACTCTCTCTGCTTTCAAAGCTAACCTCAAAACCCACCTGTTCCCCCGTCATTAAAGCTCCTCTCTCTTTCTCTTCTCTCTCTTGCCATTAGGTCTGTTTCTGCTATATTCCATTTATGTTATCCGTGTGTGTTCGCTTTGTATTGCATTTGTGTTTGAATGCGCTTTGAATGCTAACGTGTGTGTGCGCTTTGATTTGATTTCTATCAAGATTCAGCGCCGTATAAATACTGTATGTTGCTGTTGTTGTTGTTACGAAAATGACATATGGCTCAGTGCTGCCTACATCCCTGGTCAGTTGAATGTCATTGCTGACTACGAATCCAGTCATGTTAACATGGATGCAGAGTGGAAACTTAATAGCACGTCCTTGAACACAGCATTTCAAAAGCTGGACATTTTTCCGTGCATTGACTTGTTTGCATCTAGACTTAACAAGCAGATGGAGAAATATGTGTCTTATAGACCTGACCCTGCTGCTTTCGCTGTTGATGCTTTCAGTATTTCTTGGGAGAACATGATTGTTTACATGTTTCCACCTTTCAGTGTGGTGACACGAGTCCTACGGAAGGTCCAGCAAGACAACACCATGGGAGTGCTTGTGGTGCCAGATTGGCCAACACAGGTGTGGTATCCAACTCTGTTGAAACTGCTGCTGGCCCCACCAATACGCCTCCGATGCAGGACCAGGCTACTTCAGCTACCCAGCAGACCAGACGAGATCCACCCTCTCATCCAAAAAAAAAAAACGCCTGAATCTGCTAGTCTGCAAGATTTGCGGCACGTCTACCAGCATGCCGGAATGACAAAGGAAGCAGTGGACCTTGCAATGGACTCGTGGCGCCCAACTACATCGAAGGCGTATGACAGCTACATAAAGAAATGGCAAGAGTACGTAGAAAAAAAACATATCTCCTCCCCATCACACATAGACTTAGCCAATTTTCTCGCTGATTTATACAAGACTGGAGTGAGCCATAGTACAATAAATCTAGCTAGGAGTGCTGTGTCAGCATACTTAAGTAGTCAAGGGAAAGAATATTTTGGTAGTCATCCAGTGGTGTGTTGTGTAGTTAAGGGAGTATTTGAAAATCGGCCATCCATTCCAAAATACCAAGAAATATGGGATGTAGATTCAGTAGTACAACACCTTGCAGGATGGGACACGGTAGAAAAAATGGAGCTTAAGTATCTTACATTAAGATTGGCAATGATCCTAGCCATAGTCTCGGGTCAGAGAGGTGAAACTCTCCATGCTTTGACTATAGAGGATGTGAAGCTTGGTGAAAGAAAGTGCAGGATAAGCTATCAATCGGTGCTTAAACAGACAAAACCTGGAAAGCATATAAAACCATTGGAAATGATCTGTTTTTCTAATCCCAAACTTTGTCTTGTGGTTCATATGACTGAATACTTGAAGAGGACGCAAGCGCTAAGGCAGGGGAAGCAACTATTCACTTCCTATGTAAAACCATATTGCCCCATTTCAAGAAATACTTTTTCCCGTTGGATAAAAATGGTGCTAGAATCAGCAGGTATTGACATATCCGTTTTCTCTGCACACAGCATCAGAGCAGCCAGTACTTCTGCTGCGTTCAGTAGGGATGTGCCCTTGGACTCCATTATGGCTGCAGCAGGTTGGACAAAAGAGACTACATTCAAGAAATGTTATTGTAAACCTGTGCTCATGGACAACTGCAAAAGGACCTTCAGTCAGTCAGTCTTCGACAAATTTGTAAATATGTAATATAATTACTTCGTTTCAAGAAGTGCAAGTGGAACTCATTCTTTCTGTGAATATGTGAATATGTACAGATTTAAATTTGTAAATAACATTAAAAACATTTGTGTGGCCTTAGTACAGCAATTGACCTCCTCTCTCTAAAATCTCAAGTAAGGGCGATTAGCCAATCGCAAGGTGACAAACAATTCTAAAAATTAAACAAGACTTACCTGTAAGTTGTAGTTTAATTGTAGTTGTTTGGAGACTTGTGAGTGGCAGGAGCGCTTACTTGCCCTCCCTCACAGCCCCATAGCACCCACCCTAGTTCTTAGGGTTCGAGGAGGTCAATCGCGTCTAAAACCTGGCTGTTCCCGCGCGCGGCATCTCAAGTAAGCGCTCCTGCCACTCACAAGTCTCCAAACAACTACAATTAAACTACAACTTAGAGGTAAGTCTTGTTTAATTTTTAGAATTAATCTTTATCAAGACTTACAGAATCAATCACTGTTAAAAGTGAGATAGGCAATCATACTATAATCATGGAAAAAAGTTCAAATGTTTTAATAAAAAATAAAGAATCAAAGGTTCCAAACACCATCATGAACCAACCTTGAAAAACTTGAGGTGTGGGTGCTTCTTCAATGTGGGTCCGTCCACGTCTTGGTTGAAATGGCGGTTGTCCGTCAGCACCTTGACAATTGAGGCCCCTGCATCCTCAGCATTTTGGATCAGCTCCTGTGGCAAGACATCATACCAAAACAAATATTTTGCGTTTTCTTCCTATTGGGGATGTTTATCCTGCCCCACACCCATAGTCTTATTTAGACTGCTATTGACGAACACGATGCATGCTAAGTGAGTTCGTGTCATCCATTCCACTGGCACAACACAGCCTACTCCTACCTATTAGTGGAATGGGTTTTAATGTGTGCGCAAGATCTTAGTACATGCATTAGCACACATCACCTCGGTTTAAAGTCTCATCCGAAGGATTATTTTCCCTCAACTGATGTTGAAGTTGAACTTGAACTTGAGACGTGATTGAGGCATCAATCAATTGATGCCTCTTCACCATTCAAGGTGGTAGACTTAGACGTTATGTGCGCGTGGTGGTGCGAACGACTAAGTCAATGATAGCATTCTGGATCGTAGACCGTTGGGTGCTTCGACCAGAAGGCGTCTAAGCGTGACTTGAAGGCGTTAGGTGTTAGGTACCCATTTACACCTGTGGGTGGAGTGAGGAAAATAGACACACAACACACACAATTATTTTGTGTTCTCTTCTTCTTCGTATTGGGGAAGTTTATCCTGCCCACGCCCAAAGTCATCATTTATAATTAGACTGCTATATTGGCGCGCAGGATGCATGCCATGTTATTTTGTGTCATCCATTCCACCTGCACAACACGTCCTACTCCTACCAACCCCCCACCCCCCCCCCCCCCCCACACACACACACACACACACACACGAAAATAATATCTAATGAAATCTGTGTTCTTTTGATATCATACATCAGGGCTCCCAATCGCCCCGTAAAACAAGGGGTCCCAGGGACTCCTTCACTTACAGAATAGAGGGTCCTAGAGGCGGGATAGAGGGTCCCAGTGGCATTACGACTGCTAAAAATAATGTTTCTAGTGCATCCCTGGAACCCCCCTGCACAAACGTTTAGAGGATCCTTTAGAATTTTAGTGCTTCATAGACCCCCAAATGGGGGTCCCTGGGAGCCCTGTACATTGTATGAGATTCATGAATTGGGGTCTTCATACAATGTACAGGGCTCCCAGGCTACCTTTGTTGTTAATTGTTGTGCTATATAATGTTGTAGTTTGGGGGGTTCATTCACTCTGTTTTATTCCCTTTGTCCAGCCTCAGACAATTTTGCGTTCACTGTAGGCTTTCATCAGATTAATTTAACCCGTTCGCTGCAAGCCATTTTTCATCAAAAAACAACAGCCCACAAGCACACCATTAAACTTAACTGGGTAGACATATAACAAATATCTGCAATATTAGGAATTCCTCTGTGACATGTATAAAATTAGACCTCCCAAAATTCAGAAAACATGATCTTTAGATAACAGGCCCTGATTTGATACCTTTCAGTGTATGTGGTGCATAAATGCGACGTTGGCGGTGAACGGGTTATTAAACAGTACTTTGTTTCCATGAGAATCATGCCTCACATATGTTGTAACAGTCGGATGGTCGCACAGCTGAAACCGCACGTTTTAATCAGCCACAATATGGTAAACCCAACAAAAGAGTCCAATCCAACCTTGAGAATCTGTCCATCGTCGGGGTACAGGTCCAGAATGTTGCGCAGTTCCCGGATGAGGGAGGGACGGATGGTGCCCAGGTCCTCCCCCTCCGAGTCCTCACTGTCTGAGGCTGGATAGAGGGAACAAGACACATAGTGAATGAACCCCCCCAACTACAACATCATATAGCACAACAATTAACAACAATGGTCCTCCCCCTCCGAGTCCTGACTGTCTGAGGCTGGATAAAGGGAACAAGACACAGAGTGAATGAACCCCCCAAACTACAACATTATATAGCACAACAATTAGCAATAAAGGTCCTCCCGCCTCCGAGTCCTCACTGTCTGAGGCTGGATAAAGGGAAGGAAGACACAGAGTGAATGACCCCCAAAAAAAAAAACTACAACATTAAATAGCACAACAATTAACAACAAAGGTCCTCCCCCTCCCAGTCCTCACTGTCTGAGGCTGGATAAAGGGAATAAGACACAGAGTGAATGAACCCCCAAACTACAACATTATATAGCACAACAATTAGCAACAAAGGTCCTCCCCCTCCGAGTCCTCACTGTCTGAGGCTGGATAAAGGGAACAAGAGAGTGAATGAACCCCCCAAACTACAACATTAAATAGCACAACAATTAGCAACAAAGGTCCTCCCCCTCCGAGTGCTCACTGTCTGAAGCTGGATAAAGGGAATAAGACACAGAGTGAATGAACCCCCAAACTACAACATTAAATAGCACAACAATTAGCAACAAAGGTCCTCCCCCTCCGAGTCCTCACTGTCTGAGGCTGGATAAAGGGAATAAGACACAGAGTGAATGAACCCCCCAAACTACAACATTATATAGCACAACAATTAGCAACAAAGGTCCTCCCCCTCCCAGTCCTCACTGTCTGAGGCTGGATAAAGGGAATAAGACACAGAGTGAATGAACCCCCAAACTACAACATTAAATAGCACAACAATTAGCAACAAAGGTCCTCCCCCTCCGAGTCCTCACTGTCTGAGGCTGGATAAAGGGAATAAGACACAGAGTGAATGAACCCCCCAAACTACAACATTAAATAGCACAACAATTAGCAACAAAGGTCCTCCCGCCTCCGAGTCCTCACTGTCTGAGGCTGGATAAAGGGAAGGAAGACACAGAGTGAATGACCCCCAAAAAAAACTACAACATTAAATAGCACAACAATTAACAACAAAGGTCCTCCCCTTCCGAGTCCTGACTGTCTGAGGCTGGATAAATGGAACAAGACACAGAGTGAATGACCACCCCCCAACAACAACATTATATAGCACAACAATTAACAACAATGGTCCTCCCCCTCCGAGTCCTCACTGTCTGAGGCTGGATAAAAGGAACAAGACACAGAGTGATGAACCCCCCCAAACTACAACATTATATAGCACAATTAACAACAATGGTCCTCCCCCTCCGAGTCCTCACTGTCTGAGGCTGGATAAAGGGAACAAGACACAGAGTTAATGAACCCCCAAAACTACATCGTATGTACATGGCCATGGGTGCTCCTGGGAAATTTCAAAAATCCTGCAAGGCAGGGGTCCAGGGGCTGCCCAGGCCCCGGCGGAGTGCAGGGACGTACAGCGCCCCTCCGGAGGGTTCCGGGGGGTAATGCCCCCTGGAAGCTGAAGGAAAACAACAGTTTCCAACGTAATTGACAGGCTCTTGTTGCACTTTCACTTCTGGTTAAACTTCATGACCTCTACAACCAGCAAAATGCATCTTCTCAAATTCTCATAATCCGGGGACTCCAGGCAATAATAAAAAATCCTGAACTTCAGGACATCCTGGACAAAAAAATCCTGAACTTTGGACATCCTGATTGTAGGAGCATCCATGCATGTATGCTAGTCTATCATTTCTGACAATGACTGTCAGATAGCAGAGGGGGCAGATACTATTCTGGCGGGCTGGGCGAGAATTTGTTTATAGCGGAGATGCCTTGCCCAGGGTACATCCCCACTCTCTTGGCCAAAGGGATTTGAGAACACAGCTGGGTGTTGAGGAAGGTCCCCAAAGGCTAGCCCATCCCTTTGGCTGCAGCACCAAAGCCGGTGCAAGGGCCCCCCTTGTTCGAGAGTCATAGTCTTCCACAAGAGACTAAACTGTACCGTGATTTTCCATTACTGTAGAAAATCATCTATTGTACAGCTCCCATGTTACTGTTGGCCCCTACTACAGGCTAAAGTCAACCAATAATGAAAGCCAGCATCATATAGCACAACTATTAACAACACAGACAAAAGCATATTGTATGCATAATTGCCTTGTATCGATCATAATTGCCTATCACTTTTTTTCATTTTTGGGATACAAATCGGAAACTATCACTGCTAGGGTGGATCAGGTAGTTAAAGACACACTGACCCACCATGATTAAGTCCCTTGGTTTTTTTCTAGGTAGCTGTACCCATATACAAATGCCCCCAATTTGAAATTAAGGCTGCTCTAATCAAAATGATGTTTCGGAGTAAAACCTGGTCAAAACAAGATTTATTTCCAGCCATAAGAGGGAAAACACGTGAAACCCGTGATTTTGACACGTGATCTGGTGGATCTTTAAGAAGGGGTGCAGGACAGGATCCAGAGGGGGTTTTCCTTGTTTCCAGACACACACACCCCCCTCTGCCCCCCCACCCCACCCCACTCTGTCCCAAGTATATGCGCACCTTATACAAAGGTGAAAAGTAAGAAAATGGCTTGATCTGTGACTTAACCCTTCCACAGCCAGCCATTTTTCAGCCGATAAATACACTTAAACTTATCTGGGTAAAGAAAAGAATATGTCTGCAATATTGCGAATTCCTCTGTGACATGCATAACATTAGGCCTATACTTACCTCCCAAAATTATGAAAAATAGGGTCTTCAGATGACAGGCCCTGATTTGATGCTTTTTAGTGAAAAGGGTGTTAAGCCATTGTGGTGCATCCCCAAAAATGTGACATTGGCGGTGAAAGGGTTAATTAATAATCACTAAACTGCAAAATGTTCTGGGAACTTCACCCCTTGGGCCCCCACAGGAGCACTGCCCCTTATCCCGAGACATGCATCTCCCTGTAACCCTGGATGGAACCCCCCACCCCACCCCATTACGAATCAATTGGTCCGGCCCTGGGGTGGGGGGGTCCAAAGTGATGGTGGGGGGTGGGGTGGGGTTTTTGCTCCCATAAACTGATAATTTGAATGTAAAAGATGTATTGGAGACCACTCCTTCGAGAACAAGATGTGAATTTGTGATCCATATTGTTCTTTGCCAAAACTCTGGCAAAGTGGCATAAAACCATGAAAAGTGTTGGTGTTATGTGGTAGTCATGGATTAACACCCCCACATCCCTTTAGTTTAGGGATGGGGGGGGTGTCAGACACCACTGTAAGCCCCCCCAAAAAAATAACGGATAACTCAAAAACACTGGATAACTCACAATAAGTTTTGGGTCCCAGTATAATAATCTCTATGTTGAAAAGTCTTTTTATCTCAAAATAAAATTTCAGTCCCTTCAATTTTGACTTCAGCGATGTTTACTGTATATTTTACTAAATGAAGTCAGCAAGGATTTGGGGTCATAGCATTTGTCCAAGCTTTCAACAGTATTGGCCACTGCAGCAACCACCTTTTTTGCTAGAGTGAATGCCCTTGGTATGTGTTTGAGTACTGACCAAGCAAGGGTATAACTCTCTCCAATAACCCTATATTTGAGGCCACTAAATGTCTGCCTTTTGCAAGAGAGAATACCATTTTGGATACTGACCAACAAGAGCTTCACTCTCGCAGTCAAGGGCATTAATAACCCTAGATGCAGTGGCCAATAGGCAAAGACCCATAGCATAGCATAGCATAAATGGCACTATAACTATTTTGCTTAAGCCTTTTACCCTCTAAAAATGTTTTTGATTTTTGTTAGGTTAGGCTTCATTCTCTGATGACAAACTTAGACTTACAGGGATTCTTGTAGTTGAACGCATTCACAACTTGTAAAATCATTTTGAAAGTCAAGACTTATGCAATTATGATATTATAATAGTACTAGTATAAGCATGACAATATAACCCTACAATTTGCAGTAAGGCAATTATACAGTAAAAATCGCAACACTGAAGGAACTGAAATTTTATTTTGAGATAGCCAATATTTAGAGTTATAAAGACTTTTCAACATAGAGATTATTATACTGGGACCCAAAAATTATTGTGAATTATTCAGTTTTTTAGTTAAATCCGTTTTTGAGTTATCAGTTCTCCACTGAGTTATAGCTTATAGTACAAATTATGACTATACATGCACTATAACTTACATAAGCATGAACATAATTATAACCCTAATGTAGAGCAAAGTGCAGTGGATTCCTCCTGCTAATTCAAAAATGGATAACTCGCGAGCATCGGATAACTCACCATAATTTTCTGGTCCCAGTTTAATCACCCTCATGCTAAAACTGTACAACTATAAGTTTTTTTAACTAAATATATTGGCTATCTCAAACTGAAATTTCAGTCCCTTCAATTTTGACAAGTGATTTGTCACTGTATGCTATAACTTATAGTTAACAATCATGACAATATTATAACCCTAAGGTACAGTAAGTAAGTACGCATATGTTTTAAAGGAAAACTTACACATGGTTAGCCCCAGTCCTCATGCAATCAGGAGAGCTGATCAGCAAAGGCGAGTCATTAATTGGCTGTCACATCACGAGAACAATCTGAAAACTGAAAAAGGTCAAGCAGCATTAGAATTGTGTGAGTGGGTGTGTCATTGTGTGTCACTCTGTGTGTGTGTGTGTGTGTGTGTGTGTGTGTGTGTGTGTGTGTGTGTTGTGCATGCGTGTGTGTAAAATGCAAAATTGCTACTTTAAACACTAAGCGCTAAAAGAATAAGCACTAAACAAAATAAAAATACTTATGGCGGTACCATAGCCGATGAGGTTTAGCCGAGGCATGGTTACTGTTACACTATGTGTATAGTTTTAACAAATCATGACTTTACTGGTGTGGCACTGCCTCTGGTCATTGCCTCCAGTAATGTTCCCACCATATTTGTATTTACAAATGTCCCATATGTGTCTATGACCGAGAGGACGTAAAACACAATTTTTCATTAATTCATTTGGGGCAAAGGGTCATGACCCTTAAAAATTTGGAAGCATGGGGAACACTGTACATATATACCAATGTACATTATGCAGATTTTTTTTCTCTTTACTGTGAAAATCGCTTTTGTCATTGGTTGACACTAGCCTGAATTAAGTTAGGGCCAATAGTAAAAGGACAGCTGTGCAATAATTCATTTTTCTACAGTAACGGAAAATCAAGGTACAAGTTAGTCTTGAGTAAATTCATGAAACTCTCAAACTAGCAGTGCTTTAAAATTTGCCCTGGTTCTTTGCGATGCAGCAAGAGGATAAGGAGGCATATTTTTGCTACCACATACCGCTCGTCCCACACTGTAATTTTACATCCGTGATCCGAGTCCCACATGCCGCTATAGTCCCACAAAATGTCTCTATTTATGCTTGTGTCTGTCAAACCCTCATAAGCGCATGAGCGCGCGCACACACATGTACCTTTTTTTTTTTACTATAAGGCGCACCTTTGCATAAGCCCCCCCCCACCCCCCCTCTAAAAATTGGGTTTTCAGCCACGAAAGTAAAAAATATAATATTTCACGGATCCGGCGAAACCGGTACTCAACGTTACCGGTACTTGGCGTTACCTGTACTTGGCGTTACCTGTACTAGGCGTTTCCGGTACGGGGCGTTGCGCTAGTGTTACCTAAATCAATGATTCATGATAGATTAGCTACCTACTCAGAGTAAATAAGAAGGCAAGAATTAAAAAAGCAAACCAAAAGATATATTCGTTTCTAAAGTAACTTATTTCACTTTTTTTCCATAGAAACACTTATATTACAAATAATAGGCTTTTCAGTCCTTCACATTAGGAATATATGAAGATCAGCAGTAGCAGATCAAAATATCCTGAAGGATTTATTCTTGCCATATTATTTACTCTGAGTAGGTAGCTAATCTATCATGAACATCTTCATCGTCATCATTATAATCATCATCATCGCTTCAGTTTCTTGGCATGAAGCTCATCTGCATTTCTTTTGGGCATCAGGACAGTCATGAAACTGCACAAGTGAAACGTAATTTTAGTTTAAGTTTAATTTTCCAACATTTATAAAATTTAAAAAATCTGAATATCGCATTATCGGCTAAAAATGTCATTTAAGACTTCTTTTCGGTTCTTTTTGGTTCTTTTCGGTAAAAAGCAGTACCGTTTGACAGATGCAAGGCAAGGCAAGGCAAATGTTTTATTTCATACCCACTTGGGGCACAGAAATATAAAACAAAGCACACACATAGTTAAACAATCGAACATCAAAACAGAGTGATGTCTATATTATGAAAACAACAAGTAGATAACTAGGACAAATATACCTATACCATATTACAAAAAACAAAACATGTCCATACACATCATCGAAAAGAACTGTTTATAACTGTAACAAAGTGCTTAAGCTTAATCAAGAGTTTCTTATTTTTCGAGGAAAACAAAACATTAAATTTATACGCATTTGGTCGCACAAAAAAGTACCGTGGAAGGTATCTATTTCTTTCAGTATTAAAGAAGGGACAGACAAACAAATAATGGAACTCATCTGCCACATCATGTACGTTACACTTTTCACAATTTCTTTCACTTAATTCTGGGTATATTATCGTAGCGCAGTTATATACAATTATTTACTGGCAAGTTACTATTGGTTGTTCTAAATTTTAGAATGGTAAACACATAATTCTCTGGAAGTACTAAGTAGTAGGGATCAACACCAAATGATGGTTTAAACATTCTATAATTCATATATAATTCATCATTATCAACATGCATATACCAGGTTTGTAAGAAGCTATCTTTAAGACATCTCTTCACTTTCTCTTTGAACCATAATGGATGTACATCAAGCAAATTTTGATTCAACCAAAAACTACTTAAACCAATTTCGTTTAATAATGTATGAATGTATTTGATATATTTATTTTCGTGTACATTTAAATCATACATTCTCAAAAGGGTTTTATACACAATAAATGATAGCTTTTCACTTGCACTGTGATACAAAGGCAAGGCCATGGCTAATAAAATTCAGAAAGAAATCTTACCTCAAAAGTTTAGCCGCTTTCCATCAACATTCTTGTGGTGTTTGCCGGTGGCGGTGCGCTGTGTTGTCCGTTGTCACTTGACTACACAACATCCCATAATATTACTTCACACGTACTTTCCCAGATTTCTATTTTCGGTTTCAGTTGACCGCTTTCCGGGAATCTGTGTTTCGTGTTGCCGTATTTGGTCATGAAAATAGCGGCTCGCGCGCCTCTGTGGTGTGTGGTGTGTGTGTGTACTCTCTCTCTCTGTGTGGTGTGGTGTGTGTGTGTGTGATCTGTGTTGGTTCTTTAGTTTACATCTGTTCACCACACGTGATATAGACCACACACAACAACAAAAATGTGTGTGTGTGTGAAATTAATCAAGCCTACAGCAGATATAGCTATTGAGGTGAGATGAGAGTGTGTGAGTGCGTGAATGGTAGTGTTATTTATGTGTGTTTTCCCTATTCACATCTATTCATACAAATCTAACTGAGTGCATGTTAAATGTACATTAGCAAATGACTATAAAGTGGGAGGAGGGTATTTCCTGTGGTGGTGTGTGTGTGTGTGTGGGTGTGTGTGTGTGTGTGTGTGTGGTGTCACTGCATGTGTGATGTGTGTGACACTGTAAGTGTGTGTGTGTGTGTGACACTGTATGTGTGTGCATAGTTACTCTGTGGTGTCAGTGTGAAACTGAGAGAGAGATGAGAGAGAGAGCATTCAGAGAGAGAGAGAGATGAGAGAGAGTAGAGAGAGAGAGAGGAGAGAGAGGAGAGGAGAGAGAGACTGTCTGAGTGTGTGCCTGTGTGTTTGTCCTTTAATTGTTTCTTGAACAAAAATGTCTACAGCGTAAAGATAGTTTTCCATTTCCCTGTGTGTCCCGTCTGGGTTGGGGGGACAGGGGTCTGATAGCCACAGCTAAGCGAAGGAATGACCCCTGTATACTGGGCAGTGTGGTAGGGTTCAATAGCCACAGCTAAGCGAAGAAGGTTCCCCCCACTGCCCGAAGCCCCCTCCCCCGGCGTGGACCCCAGCATTCCCAATTAATTTACAAGCTTGATTGTAATCACTAATGATCAATTTGATTCCTATCCATATCTACCGCCCAATACCCACCCACCCCCTCCTTCCCATAACCCCCTCCCCACCCCTCCCTTCCAAACACTCCAATGTATACCATTGCTTATTTTGCATTCCTCTAGTCCCAGTGTGTGGTTGTGTGTGAGAGTGAGAGAGAGAGAGTGTGTGTATGTGTTTGTGTGTGCATGTGAGAGGGGTTTGTTGCACTTGTCTTTGACCACTTGCGCAGGGTTTTTTTTCTCCCAGAGAGTTTTTTTCCCCCTTAATCCTTTATTCCTTTAAATTTGTTTACATTTTTCATGTCTTAGACAAGTGTGTCTGACTAGGGGTTTTTTTTCTCGGAGAACTTCCGTTTCCCCCCTCACCCCTCGGTGCCAGGGTGGGGCAACCCACTTTGGGGTCAGACATGGGTTTGATGCGCTAGGCGGCGAACCCCCCCCCCCCCCCCCCCCCTCTATTTCTATTTCCATCCCCATCCCCCCCCCCTTCTCTCTCTGTCCTTTTCATTTTTCAATTGAAATGTAATGTCAACTTTTGCTACATGTGTTCACTTTAGCACGAGATTTGTTCTCTTCACCAAACCTCCCCCTCCCCACCCCTTAAACACAACTGACCCTTGTTTCCAACTTCTACCATCTGTGATTGCGTACTCACTGTCCCCAACCTCTCTCACTTCCCCCCCCCCCCCCCCCCCCCCCCCCCCCCTTGATTTGTGTTCACAGCCTTGCTCTTTGGTTTCAACTTTGTTGTATCATTTACACGTTGGACTGTAGAGGGGAAGTATTGTTTTTATTTTGATCTTGATGTGTGTGTTTTTATTTTTTGCTCCTTCTGTTGCCTACTTTTTGCTCCTTTTGCTATATTTGATGTTTGCTGTTTAATTGCTTGTCTGTGTTGATAAAGGTGCATTCGCCGAAATATCCAGTAGTTTTGTTTTGTCTCTTGTGAATAAAATAACGTCACTTTGCACTTGTCGTGTAGTTGTTTGTTTGCTGTTCATTAAATAGGGTTTAATTGTCACTTCATTTTTCATAATTGTATTGACTTATCCTACATTTTCACTTTTTATAGTGAGAGGAGAGAGGGTAGGGAGAGGGTGATATGTGTGTGTTGGGGGTGGGGGGTGGGTGGGGGGGGGGGAGTGTTGACAAGGCAATGATAAAGTTTAAGGATACGTCATTTTAGTTGGCTTAGTTTCTATGGAATGTCATCGTTCTACGTCATAAGTCTTTTTTACGTGGTGTTTCTACCTTTGTCAGTTCTGTACCTTGAAAAAGAGGGGTTACCCCCTCGAAAGATTGGATAAAAAATTAGAACTTACAAAGGATTTGTTGTGTTTTTTTCTTCAGATGTATTATATATATATATAACTGAAGAGTCTTTCTCAAAGACGAAACAGCTGTCTTTGCATAGGCATTGTCTATCTCCCCCATTGGGAGAAAAAGTAAATCAGCACATTATTTTCTTTTATTCTTTTCAGAACACAGAATAAATTGTAAAGTTAAAATTAAAGTTATTCAGTTTCTTTCTTAGGCTCACAAACTTAAATATTGGACACAAAACAAGTTTTTTTCAAGCAAACCATATATATAAGAGGAAAGTTTAATGGTGTGGTTGTTTTTTCTTCTTCAATTCTTGTACGTTTATATATATATATATATAAATGTGAAGAGTAAAAGGGCCCCTAATAGTGTCCAGCACCGCACCACCCAGGAGGACATCACTCGTTGTGGTTAGAACATAAAATGGAGCAAATTAAAACAAGGAGTCCAAGTGCTCTTTTTTATGACTGATTTTTATTACCGAATTTTCGTGATCTTTGCGCTCACTTCATCAGGGTAAAAGTATTTTGTACCTCAACAGCACCAGCGTTGAGGTACAAACAAATTTAAATTATATAAATTGTGCTGATTTACTTTTTCTCCCAATGGGGGAGGGACAGTGCCTTATGCAAAGTCATTTATATAATTTTAATTTTTTTTAATATAATTTTAATTTATCTCTCTCTCTCTCTCTCTCTCTCTCTCTCTCTCTCTCTCTCTCTCTCTCTCTCTCTCTCTCTCTCTCTCTCTCTCTCTCTCTCTCTCACACACACACACACACACACACACACAGCGCGCGCACGCACGCACGCACGCACACACACACACACACACACACACACACACACACACACACACACACACACACACACACACACACACACACACACACACAGAGGAGCGCGCACACACACACACACACACACACAAACACACACACACACACACACATACAAACACACACACACACACACACACATACACACACAAGCTTTTTCTTATCAATAAACGGACATGAACTTGCTATATTTGCAATGTATTTTATTCATACGTAAATGTGTATACTATCTCTCTCTCTCTCTCTCTCTCTCTCTCTCTCTCTCTCTCTCTCTCTCTCTCTCTCTCTCTCTCTCTCTCTCTCTCTCTCTCTCTCTCTCTCTCTCTCTCTCTCTCTCTCTCTCTCTCTCTCTCTCTCTCTCTCTCTCTCTCTCTCTCTCTCTCTCTCTCTCTCTCTCTCTCTCTCTCTCTCTCTCTCTCTCTCTCTCTCTCTCTCTCTCTCTCTCTCTCTCTCTCTCTCTCTCTCTCTCTCTCTCTCTCTCTCTCTCTCTCTCTCTCTCTCTCTCTCTCTCTCTCTCTCTCTCTCTCTCTCTCTCTCTCTCTCTCGCTCTCCCTCCCATTCCCCCGTCTCACTCTATGTACTGACCAATTAAATCCAAACGATGTACGGTTTTGTCTAACATTTGATTTGTTTTGCGGGTTTCTTTTTGGAGGAGGCGGAGGGGGTGTTCATTGTTTTAACTGGGGTTGGGAGTAGCTTCATAAGCTGCTTAACCCTTTCACCGCCAACGTCGCATTTTAGCACCACAGTGATTTAACACCTATGTCACTAAAAGGCATCAAATTGGGGTCTGTTATCCAAAGACCCTATTGTCTTAGTTTTGGGAAGTGAGGATAGACCTTATTTTAGATATGTCACAGAAGAATCCCAAATACTGCAGATGGATTTTGTTCTCTACCCAGGTACATTTAATGGAAATGTTTGGCTGAAATATGGATGGCGGTGAAAGGGTTAATGTGCATTCAGTAGTTATTGTTCGATTAAAATGAATGCGCTTACTGAAGATATTGTCTAAAAGTAGAATATGTCATTACTGCTGTAAGAATGAGAGAATGAATGAATGAATGAATAAGTGTTCTTTATTGAGGATAATAGATTAAGCAACCTTGCTTTTTTTCGTCCAGTCCTCATGCCAAAAAAAATAGAAACTGAAGAAAAGAAATCAAACATAAATACAAAGAACAACCAAAAGAAAACAAATGAGAGAGAGAGAGAGAGAGAGAGAGAGAGAGAGAGAGAGAGAGAGAGAGAGAGAGAGAGAGAGAGAGAGAGAGAGAGAGAGAGAGAGAGAGAGATAACGAAAACGAAATATTATTTAACCAGGGAACATGAGATTAGCAATAACAGCTTTTCTCCATCCAGCCCTGGGACTGAGAGAGAGAGAGAGAGAATGTGTGTGTGCGTGTGCAAGCGCGCGTGTGATTGTGTGTGCGCGCGCTCGTGTGCGATATTTTTTCCTTGCATTGTGAAAGATTTTTTCTTCTCATTTTGTTTATCTGTTCAGGTACATAATTAAGATTATTATGCTTTTGTATTCCTTACCCCCCCCCCCCCCCCCCCCCACCCCCTCCTGATTATTCTCAAAGCTGGTTCATTGCGTTGTGAATGTGCCACCATCCTTCACACTCCATCCGCCATATGACGTTTTGTTTCTGCTTTGGTTTAATTATTTTCCCTATGATTATTGTATTTTTCAACAACACCACTACCCTCACCTTCCTTTGACACGGGCAGATGGCCCCGTCATTAAAATGTTTGTTGGAGTTGAGCTGAGTTTTTAGTTGAGTGTGTGTGTAAGTGTGCGCGCACGTGTGTGAATATTCTGACAAATAAATACGTGTGCATAGGTGAAATTACTGATGTGAGTCTTGGTTAAAACAAACGGTTCGAAAAGACCGGTTCGGAGAGGGAAAACCGGTTAAAAAACGGTTCGAAAATTTGAACCGGTTCTCAACTCTAACTACAGGAACACCCAAGGCTACCTTTTGGCTGTCTCATAATGCAAAGTCTCCTACCGCCTCACAGATGCTCGCATCTACGCCTTGAACCTTGACGATGCTAACTGCAGCATCACGATGCAGTTCAAATACTCGGATCCCGTCCGAAATGTTCCCGCAGCCGACAGCGTATCCGCGAGTCCAGGGTACGCAACGTGTTCCAGAAATCATCTACGACGACGTTTGCCACGTCACGAACTCCTATCCCATTTCCACGACCTTTTCATCACCATCATCATCTCAACAGGAAGACTTCGTCTTCAGGAAGACCGTCCATAAGGGTCCATGACCAATTGGACGATAATCTCACTTTCTTCCACAGGGGGAGGAACGATCCTGGAGGCAATGCCCGGAGGCATTGCAACACCAGGAAAGTCCCAACCTTTTAGCAATACAGATGTAGGCCAATTACTGTATGATGAGCATGTCTACGATGATAATTCTAAATTTATAGCTTGGAACATGCGATTTATTTTCCTTTTTTCTAAATTCCCATCGTAAAATTTGGAACAAAAATGTTTTTTTGATTCTGAACCCTTTGGATTTGATTTTGGTTTTCATCTTTCCCTTGAACTGGGAGTAATACGGCTCTGCCATCTTGTTTTCTGTCTGCTGTTTTTGCACGCGGTTACTTAATTACTTAATTACTTTGTCCATATATTGAGTGGACTGATTTGAGTGACGGTAGGGGCGGCTACTGTGGCTCGATCTCTAGGATCAATGGTTGGAACAAATCTAGGAAAATAAAGAAAAATCAAAGTGCATTGTGTATGTTTGCTTTTTTTTAATATCAAA
>JAGGCT020004139.1:1362960-1372960 GCA_017654935.2 Phymorhynchus buccinoides
GAGGATGTTGTCTTGTAGACCATCCAACGAGAGTTGAAAATACTTTTCGTCTCTAAGTTTATCGACATATGTGAGGGTTATTCAAGGATCTTTCACCGCTCCATTTCTATTCATCTCATAATCTGACCCCCATCGACGAAGCTTTCCAAAATTTAACCCTTTTCACCGCCAGCGCATATTTCAGCCCAAAATGTTCAAAAAATCCATCTGCAGTAATGGGGATTCCTTCTGTAACATATATAACATTAAGGGTCTATCCTTACTGTCCGAAAACTAAGACAATAGGGTCTTTGGATAATGAACCCCAATTTTGAAGCCTTTTAATAACATAGTTCTTGATCACTGTGGTGCTAAAGTGCGAGCTGTTTGGTAGTGAAATGGTTAAAGTATCAGTAGCTGATGACATTTGCATACGGCTAGATGTAAATATGAAGAATATCTCGAACATAGACTAGACAAGTGACGCACATTCAAACTTTCATTAATCTTAATTGAACAAGAATACGTTCTTCATAACTGGACCGTGCAAAGGCACCTTTTGCAATGATGAAATGCCCGTTGGGTGCGTGGGGGAATATGGTTTGAGTAACTGATCAATCAAGGCCATAACTCGCGCCAATGACACTATTTGAGGCCGACTTACCGGCTGCCTTTTGTTAATGCCATTGGATACTGATCAACAAGGGCTTAAATCTTGTCGACGTCAAGGGTGTTTAATAACCCTACCTAGCTGCATGGTCAACAGAGAATGGTCCTAATGGTATCTGTTAAAAAAGTCATATGATGGTATTCAGTGCTGGAGTATCCTCAATAAAGTTACCACCAACGTTTGTTTGTATAGCAGGAATCGATCGCGTTACAAATTTAAAGACACAACACATTTTAGGTAAATTAGCATGGAAAATGTCGCGTCTTGAAAACACTGTTAAACAAAGGCAAAAACAAAATAACACACACAAACGCCTACAAACGCGCGCTATCAGATGTATTTTCGATCCTGTTTTTCATAAATCATTTTCATATTCTAGCAAAACTGAATATAAGACAGAATATAAAATTTGTGCAAAACTTTTCAGTCATATCTCATATGCCACGCTCACGCCAACGTCAAAAACAACACTGATGTAGTAACAGTTTCACTGGGAAACATAGTGGGCAGGAAACACGCGTGGTATTAGGTATTATTAGGTATTAGGTACTTTATAGTCACTAGAGGCGGTCGTCTTCCTCTGTGAATTTTCCGGGTTGCGGTCCACCTGGAGAAGCGGCGTTGGCGGGGGGGGGGGGCCGGGGGGGCGGAGGGCCGCGCTGGGCGCAAACCCAATGTTGGTTTTTTGTTTGTTTTGTTTTTTTGCATTCGAATTTTGTCCACTGACACTGATGATGGGGAGTGGGGGGGGTGGGGGGGGGACTGATGAGGGGGGGGGGGGGGGGGTTGGGTAAATTTTGACCAAAATGACAACTTTTTCGTTGCACTGGGGTTTAAACGTAGGCTAAGTGCATGGGCATGTGGGACCTCGGTTTATCGTCTCATTCCGAAAGACTCCACGTTCAGACCGTTATTAAGGCCTAGTGCAGAATGAGAGGAAAAATCCCCTGTAACCAGGTTCGAACTCGGGTTTACCTGACACGAAGCGAACGCGATACCACTGTGCCACTCTACACCTGGTGGGAGCAACCCGAATTTCGCAGAGACGCCTCTGTGGCTATGCAATGCCAAACACCTGATATTCCAAATATACGTGAAAGCGAGTGAGAATGACAATGATGATACCATCTAATGAGAATCATAATTAGCATCTCACAAACAAACTGTAAATTAGTCGGCATACCTTTGAGATGTTGCAGTTGGGACAATTGCGGGCTGTAAAGCTTGCGACAGACTATGGGCGACTGCGCTCATATGATTCGATCAGGGTCGTGACGTAGACGCAAATTTTTTTTTTTTTTTTTTTGGTTGTTTGTTCTTGCACGAAGAGGTCACAAGGCCATCTGACTCGATCCAGAATTTCGATCAGTGAAATTTAGAGACCCACCCTATTCGGCCTTGTCATCTGACTGGGCCCAACGACTGAGTCAGACTAATCGAGCAGCATAGGTATGGGCAATGAGTGTGAAACGCCACGACCTGATCGATTCACATGAGGCAGTCGCGCATAGCTCTGTCGCCGGCTTAAGCAAGAAAGGCACAGGCTGCACAAACACACACGTGCGCGTGCGCACGCACGCACACACAAGCACGCACGCACGCACACGCGCACACACACACTAACCGTACTACATCAATAGGGCCTTTGTATTTACAGAAAGTAGTATTGATGCCAAAAGAAAAATAACAAAAACCGCCGCCGTACGTGGCGGCGATTGATAACTAGATCCACACACACACACGACGCACACACGCACGCACGCACGCACGCGCGCACGCACACTCATCACACACACACACACACATCACAACAGCAGCAACGACACAGCACACACACCAAGTGCTATCAATAATAATTTTTTAAAAAGTCGTTTGAATCCAGAAGGGCGTAGAATGAATGACTACAAAGTTAAGTAAGAGCGGGTCTTTTTAAATGAAGACGAACAAACTTGTATGACAATACAAAGCAATTGTAGGGCCTATCTTGTTGATAAACAAGTCAAGGACACTCAACGCACTTCCCTTATGTTATGGGCACTATCAATCTCAATTAGGCATAAATTTGTTTTTGAGATTTTTCTATCCACATTGTCTAATTTAAGCTAGCTTTTAAATTTCACCTTTATCATTATTGACCATAAAATAGTCTGAGGGTTCTATATGGGGTAAGACGGGGTAAAAAGCCCATGTGTGGGTAAGAAGCCCATGCCAATTATTATCTCATGAAATAAAGAAACTTTTTCATATAAAATCCACAGCCCATGAGACGATTGCTAGAGTATTAACGCTCGTCTCTTGTGCAAAATGAGACTGAAATTTGCTTAAATTTCATGAGATAAGTTGTGGTGAGGCTTCTTACCCGCCCATTCGCTTTTTACCCCGTCTTCCCCTAAGGAATCGACAACAAATGGACACCGTTACTGCTTGGTCAGCATCATTTCTGTAGTTCTCTTTGATATAAAAACCACAGTATGTGTGGGGGTTTTCAGCAGTCCTCTCTTGCTCTCGTTGGAACGTGGATACCACAGGGTAAGTTCGAATTAATTTTTATTTTATTTTTCTTCAAACCCGATATTAGCAATTTCGGCGTCAAAAAATGAACTGGCCGTGCTGTCCTTTTTTATCTAACTGGATCATTCACCGCCATCAAACTGATTACTTCTGCTAATATACTTATTGATTGTCACATAACCACGAGAGAGGCCCCCCCCCCCCACCCCCCCTCATATGATGCATGTGAAGCTAGTGCACAGCAAACTCTGGCAACTGATTTGCGAACGATTACAATACAGTTTCATCAAATTGGTGTTCTGTGCTGTCCTAAATGCTCTACACAAAAGCCATGTTTACTAGAAACAGTCATATAAACAAGAGGGAAAGATAGGGAATACCATTTTGTTGAGTGTATGGCAACCCAGTGCTTGATAATGCCATGATCGACACCGTCCATGGTTAACTTGATATTATCAAAGAATCTAAAAGGGTAAGATGGACTACTTAAGACCTACGGCGAGCCTGGCTGATAGAGTTATCGTTAGTGGGGTAGTTATCCATCATTCACAGCGGCGGATATCCCAAAACTCAGACTGGATTTTGAACGGAGACAATCAACTGGCCTATCGACGTGTAAATGTGTCATGTTTAAAAGGGACATAAACATTGTTTCTGTCCTCACTACTCATATAGGGAAAAGTGAACGGATGCTTGTCTTCCCCTATACAGTCTTTGATATTATGAACCAAGAAGGGATCTGATTTTGAACATCCTTGACCAATAATGTAATGTCCTGATTGCAATGCGAAGTGGGTGCACCACTAATTTGTTTATAACAATAAACATCTTGCTACCTTTCTATTGTACTGGCTATCTCTCGCTCACAACATTTGCGTTATACAACATCTTTGGACGATACGTTTCACGCTTCTGGCATAGGATGAGCATGGTGATCATTGTCTGTTTCTGGATAATAAGAACAGGAACTTTTCTTCTGTTTGGTTTGAGTTGATAAATTAAACATCAAGCACCCTCCTCGTGCCCAGGTTCCGCTTTTCATGTACAGGGGGGGGGGCATTTTGCAGAGCTACTGCACAGATGCAAGTAGATAGAATGTTCTGAATAATCCATAAACACATGTTTTAGTTAATATCCTTATCTCCATTTATTCTTTGGTGCGGTGTAGCAAACATAGTGAATTGTGTAGGAGCCTAGTGGGCCACAATCATATTATTTTTTTTCTGTTTCACCATCCCATCCAGAAAATTGCAAATGGCGGCCACCCATAGACATGTGCATTTCAAAAATTCTTCTAAGCCAACATAGTTTGGTAGACCCATACTGTAATTGACATGCCTGGTACACAAGTCTAGCTGTGAAAGTTGTATTTGACAGAGTTCTTACCCCTAAAACCTAGCGTCCCAAAACTGGACCAGAGGGCATATATGGGTTTGACATTATGTACCGTTTTGAGGAAATGCGTAGAAAATATAAAATTTGAAGATACATGTTCCTTTTATCATAATTGTGGTGTTTTTTGTAAATAATTTATTTTGCTCAAAACATGTGTGTGTGGTGTGATGTGTGTGTGTGTGTGTGTGTTTGCGTGTGCGTGCGCGCGCGTATTGCTCGGCGCGTGTGCACGCGTGTGTGTGTCCTGCATAATTAAGACATGCATGTAGACATTTTCTGTCATAGTTATCGTTTAATTTGAACACAGGTCAAAGATTTCAAGTCATGGAGTCGAACTCCGGATTCGCTACGCTCTCACTGCTGCTGTTAATCGGCCTTTCAAAATGTAAGTCAACCTTTTTTTTAAAGGGACCCGTTTCTTACAAGAAATATTTTTGTCCCGAATTTGCCAGAACATTTTGCTGTTTTGGTTTGTTAATTCAAAATTCATCCATAAACACAATTGTTTGTTTTTCTTTTCCAAAAGTATTATGTTCTGTTCTTACATGGTGGGTTTTTTCTTCAGAACGCATCTTTCAGCGTGTATTGTAGCGAACGGGACCGTGTTTTTTTGTTTTCCCGACAAAGAAGCTACCCCCCGTACATAACCAGTGTACTAGAGACCCATAGTCTCAGGACGTTCTCTTCTTTCCCCGCATGAACTCTGGTCTCATATGACAGGAACGTGAGTTTAGCTTCCAAGAAAAATTGTGTGTCATCGCCCTATTATGGAACGAGTTACTCATGAGATACTGTGGGGGAGGTCTTAGCGGGGGTTAAAGACGACGACAGCAGTGGCAACGTGAAGAGTGCTGGTTGAGTGGAGTTTATCGTGTGTCCAAGTATTGTCGCTACAGGGACCCTTTGGCCATTCATCATGAGAACAAAATGGTGTGGAAGTCTTATCGGGTGAAGACACACAATGGCAGAATGAGAGTCTGGGTTGCGTCCCATTGGTCATCATCCTTGATGGCTGATCATTCATAGACCTGTGAGGTCCTTATCGGGGTGAATACGGATAACAATGGCGATAGGGAGTCTATGTGATGTGAGCTTAGCGTCCAGTTGGTCATCGTGACACGCTTCATGAGACACATGTCTTCATACGGGGAGGGGAAGGGGGGGAGGGGGGGGGGGGGGGGGGGGGGGGGGGGGGGGGGTGAAACTGTGTGGGTCTTTATCGGGTGAAGAGTGCGGAGCAGGTGGCAATGAGAGTACGGTGATAGTTTGAGATTATCTGTCCAATTGGTCATCGACCCTTATGGACATATCTTCATGAAGAGCTGTGGGGTCTTATCGGGGTGAATACGAGTACAATGGCAATGAGAGTCTGGTATTGAGTTTAGCAGTCCAGTTGTTCATCGCCCCTTATGCACATGCTTCATGAAGAATGTGGGGTAGCTGTGCGCGGAGTGAAGACGACACAGTTTCAATGTAGTGAACATTTTTTGTTTGGAGGCGAGCGGCATTCGATTTCATCGTACTACTTGTCGATGGCTTAGAGTCAACGCTAGCAATATCTTGTGATAGTCCGTTGGCGTGTTATTGAACTTATTGTGAAAACTAATAAATTGTATAAAAAACAAGGACTGCTGAAATATAGAAAGCAAAAACCCCTTTTTATATTTCTTCAGTCATTGTTTGATACAAGTTATTAGTCTTTTGTAATAAATGCAATAATACGTCAATGGACTATCTAAAAAGATAGTCCGTTTTGACACCAAGCCATCGTTGTATTCGGGCTCGTGCAGATAAGAGTCTGTATCTCGTTTGGTTTCTGTTTTTCAACGTGATGGCATCCCAGCAGGTCTGGCCTCCTCTAAGGCGTTTGCGGCTTTTATTGGCTCATCTTCAAGGTTTAGCCTTTCTCTCATTGGTTTCTACCCCTAAATTTATAGCTAACAATGTTCCATATGTACCCTTCGGGTCCAGAGGACGCACAATCTTTAATTTCTTTCGTTACCTCTCTCATTGTTCCCTTGCACGTGTGTACCGTGCATGGGCGGGACATGTTTTATTTCTCCAAAACTCAATCACACTTTTCAAAGTTCGACAAATGTTAATTTCTTAAAATGGATTCAATATGTTGTATGCAAATTTGACAAGCAAGTGAGCTATTCAGTCTATTTTGACAGCAATTTAAATTAGATCTCGATTTTGAAATTAAAATGTTTAATTTTGGGGGGAAACAAACACTCCGTGTATTAAAACTACACATATGAGCTACGCAAAACTGCTATCAAAATATAGACAAATTAAGTGATTATCGCTGAAAGTAAAAAGCAATCAATTTCTTGCTTTTGGGGATCTTGTATTTCTTATTTATATTACGCACGCGTGAAGCGTACATAGTAAGGGAAACAGCAAACAATGACAACACCTGTACTCAGATTCACCTGTACCCTGCCCAACCTGGTTCCTACACATGTACCCCATTGCCTTTGCCTTCCACCCCCCTCCCCCACCCCTGTCCCCAAAGGAAGCGAAGTCTGCAATTAAACCCTTTCAACCCCAGACATTTTTAGCCTAAATTTTACTTCAAAGTTACCTTGGAATAGAAAAGTTTTGTTTGCTATGCAGGGGATTCATTTTTGACATGGGTTACATTAGGCCTATTCTTATCTCCCAACATTAAGAAGAACACGTCATGGTGTAATAACAGAGCCTGATTAAAAACGCGTTTTTAGTGGCATGGGTGTTAAATCAGTGTGGTGCTGAGCGGCTACACTGGTGATGAAAGGGTTTTTAATATAATACAAGAAAGCGTGATATTTGAATTAGACACGATAATAGACGATTTTCGGAAGAAAAACAACTAGGGGAGGGCACTTCGTGAAAATTAGAGTTGCTTACCTCCATTACTCGGTCAAATACCATAGCAACAATGCAACAATGGCGTCGAAACTTGAGACCGCAGGATGCGAGTCAGCGACTTGCAAACTGGGTTTTTTAAGAAAAATTAGGTGTGGCCAGTGGCCATAATCTGAAGAAACAATATGACGTCAAAATATAAATGGCATATTTGTTGTTGAATGACGCACGGTGTTCTAAGTGCTGTGTGTCTGCTCAAACACACGACTCGATAGGATACGAGAGCTGATGGTAGAGTGACTTCCCCCTGTTTGACCGATTTAATTAGGCAAGATCATTCCCACACACCATGAAATTACTCCCATTAATTATTTCCGAACAATTCCTATTCTTTAAATAAGCATCCGTGCATTAGGATTTAATAAATTCTGACTGCTTAAAAATAAATCACAGAGAGAGAGAGAGAGAGAAGAGAGAGAGAGAGAGAGAGAGAGAGAGAGAGAGAGAGAGAGAGAGAGAGGAGATTGAGAGAGAATGAATGAATGAATGAATGATTTATTGTGGAAGCTTTATAAAGCCTTTCACATAGGGAATGTGGGGGTGGTCAGTGCTCAGACAAAAGTTTGAAGTAGGCCTGCTTGGAAATATCATAATCACAAAAGAACACTAATAAATTATTCACTTTCAGGCTGGGCAGCCAGTGTCCACTCCAGTGAAGACATGGAGAACCCGATGGTAAGTGAGGACCAGTGCCTTTCATGCTCAGTTGAATGAAGTGTTGTGTCTGAAAGTTCCGAGGTTGATCTGCTACTCTGTACCTCTTCCTTACACTTAGCTAGGTTACTAGCTATCGTAGGTCACTTGATAGTTGTCGTGTGTTCTAGAGATGAAGAATTATCTATGGTTGTTTATTGATGTTGTATCCTCTCCAAGCCTCATTGTGAACTCTTCAGATAAAATTTGCTTGAGATCTTTTTTGTACTGGCTTCACGTGCATAGTATGTGACCCATCACCACAAAATGAGTCGTATTGTCCCTAGCTGATCAATTCCCAGATATTGACTTATTATTGAACAACTGGTCTTTCGTTACCTCACACAGAAGTATTGAAGTGTAAAAAACAGTGTGTTTTTGTCAGAAACATCTGGTGGTTTTGTACACATTTTGAAACTTTCCGGTTCCATTTTCTCATTTCGCCGATTCCCTGAGTATTATGACTTCAGATCTTCACAATTTTCCAACAAATAGAATGCTTGGCCCCCCCGTGGGGATACCGGGGGGTGTTTTGCACAAATAGTTCCCTCACCTTCTGGAAGTTCTGTGCTTGCAACTTCCTCTAGTAATGTCATTCTCTTTGACTCTGCCTGTTCTCCTTTGCTTACTATCATCTGCTATCTTTCTATCTCACAGGTCCATTCTCCTGCCTTTTTTCTATAAATTCTTACAAAGATTTCTTCAGCCGAAGTCGGACATGCTGAGCCTAACTATTTCTTAGTTAGGCGCATAACGGCAGCATGACGCATCTAAGCTCATGTGACAGCAAACTGTCTGAGCGAACGAAGAAGAAGATGAAGAATGCTTGGTTTGTTGGAAAGCTCTTTCAATGCAGAATAATGATTTGTTATTAACTCAAAAGTGGCCCCAGGGACAACACGACTCACTGTTTTTGTGGTCACATATCAATGTCTGCCAGTCTGTCGTTTCTCTCTAAGATTACCAGATAGCAGAGAGGTGTTCTGGATGGGTGGGATAGAATGTGCATATTATTGTGGAGCTGCCTTGTAGGCCACAAGGATTTGTAGACTGCAGGCATTAAGAAAGATTTCTAAAGGCTGACCAATCCCTTTGGATAGAACGCTACGAACACAGGATTTACAAGTGGACCAAATTATAAAGAAAATAATGTCATAGTTTTCATTAGGTCCCGAGCGAATCTGGGTAACTATTGATTTTGTCCGTGTCCATGCGGCGTCCGTGCCCCTGTCCGTCCGTGCACGCCTCTGAATTATGCATCGCGTTTTCCCAAACCAACGTTCAGTCTATTCAAGTCGGTTTATCTTTTGCTAAACAAGATTCATACGATATCACCTATCGACTGTTGTTGTATTCTTATCTCAAGGTCAAGATCACGCCGGTTGCGGGGTTAGAACCGTAAAACATAGAATCGTCAATATCTCGCAAGGATTATAAATTCATAAGCAGGGTAGGAGAGAGGGATATGTGTGTGTTGGGGGTGGGGGGTGGGTGCAAATTACGAGGGTTTGACAACCCCAACTTAAAGTTTAAGGATACGTCATTGCACATAATTCCTATTAATGTCAAATTTCTACGTCATAGTTCATCATTTTACACAGTGTTTCTACCTTTGTCAGTTCTGATACCTTGTGCCAAGGGGTTATCCCTCGAAAGCCTTGGATAAAAAATTAGACCTTTACAAAGGACATTTCTTTGTTTTTTTCTATCTTTCAATATATTGGACTTATATGTGTGTGTGTGGTGTGTGTGTGCATTGGCTGTGTGTGGTAGGTGTGTGTGTCCGTGTATCGAGTAGTGTACCGAGCAAAGTCAAAGTCTGTGTGTTTAGGGGCAGAACGG
>JAGGCT020004139.1:1375460-1386965 GCA_017654935.2 Phymorhynchus buccinoides
AATGGGTTTTTTCCCCATGTTTTAAACAAAACAAATATAATTTTTTTTTAAACCATTAGGAGATTTGACAGTCCGTCAACATTAGAAGATATGACAGGCATTTGGCAGTCAGTCAACATTAGTAGATTTGACAGGCATTTGGCAGTCAGTCCACATTAGATTTGACAGGCATTTGACAGTCAGTCAACAGTAGAAGATGTGACAGGCATTGACAAAGAGCAAGCAGGTGTCGCTCGAATTATTTGCAAAAAGAATCTTTGCCAGTTATTCCCATTTGTTGTGCTTTTTTTGGTTTTAAACAAAAGTTAATAAAGACATTATGTGGATGTCTCCGTGCAGCTGGCATCGAACAGAACGACGTGGCTATGCTACGACTGGCGAGTCCCCTCTCCATGAAGTACCACATCAAACCAGTGCAGCTGAACTACAAGACCGACTGCCCAGCGGTCAACGACCAGTGCACTGTAGCAGGCTGGGGTACCACTGAGACAAGTGAGTGAAATTTAATGGTTTTAATTAAGAAAATCTTTTTCTTTTTCAATTGTTTAATTTATCTGATTACGGGGGTTGTGTCCAAAACGTTGCCCATTTTGTTCTGTTTCTCTTTAATCTTTTTTTTTAATTTCTCATTTTTTCTCATAAAAGTCATTATTTGTTTTTCAATGGTTATAGTTGGCACAGAGAGAGGAGAGAGAGAGAGAGGGGTGTGGGGTGGGGGTGGAGCTTACAGTCCGTGCCACGCTTCCGTGTAACTGGGGACTTAAGTGAGAGAGAGAGAGAGAGAGAGAGAGAGAGAGAGAGAGAGAGAGAGAGAGAGAGAGAGAGAGAGAGAGAGAGGGGGGGGGAGAGAAGTGAGAGAGATAGAGAGAGATATAGAGATAGAGGAGAGCTAGATAGATCTATATATATATATGTAGAGAGAGAGAGAGAGAGAGAGAGAGGGGGGGAGAGAAGTGAGAGAGATAGAGAGAGAGAGATATAGGGAGAGCTAGATAGATCTATATATATATATATATATATATATATATATATATATATATATATATATATATATGAGAGAGAGAGAGAGAGAAAGAGAGAGAGAGAGTGAGAGAGAGAGAGAGAGAGAGAGAGAGAGAGAGAGAGATGCATATCTCTGGTGCGCATGTGTATATGTGTGTGTGTGTCTCTGTGTGCGTATGTGTGCGTTCGTGTGTGTGTGTGTGTGTGTGCGTGTGTGTGTTGCGTGTGCGTGTTGCGTGCGTGCGTGTGTGTGCGCGTGTGCGTAAAATAATGTGTATGTGTGTGTGCGTGCGCGAAAAATGTGTGTATGTACGCGCGCACGCGTGCGTGCGTGTGTATTAAGACGTAAAGAGCCCATCATTTGCGTTTGATTGTTTTGCTAGCTCTTCGCATTTCATGCTGAGTTATTTCTTGTAAGAAGTTTGTTCTCAATTATTTCGTTTCTTTACCGTGAATTCGTTGAGCTGCTACATAATTTATAGCAATGACATATGTTTTATTTCACTGTGTTTGTGGCTGTATGTACACAGCACATGATTACGTGGACAAACCCAGGAAAGTGACGGTCTCTATCAGCAATCAACGCCTCTGCAAGCAGGCCTACGGGTCCCGGTACACCGATGACCAAGTGTGCGGGGTAGACCCGGGCAAAGACGCTTGCCAAGTATAGGATTCTACTTGCATATAATGCATATATATGTGTGCGCGCGAGGGGGTGTGGGTGGTTATGTATGTGTGTGTGTGTGTGTGTGTGTGTGTGTGTGTGTGGTGTGTGTGTGTGTGTGTGTGTGTGTGTGTCTATGTGTTGTGTGTGTGTTTGTGTGTGTGTGAGTGTGTGTTTGTGTGAGTGTGTGTGTGTTTGTGTGTGTATGTATGTGTGTGTGTGTGCGTGTGTGCGTGTGCGTGCGTGTGCGTGTGTGTGTGTGTATGTGTGTGTGTGCTCCAAGCATTCAGCTTGATTTATTATGTGCCTCTTTCTCTGTCTCTGTCTCTATGTTATATCTGTATAGCTCCCTGCCGGTTTTAAATTCCTGTCTCCC
The DNA here is from genome assembly GCA_017654935.2 of Phymorhynchus buccinoides. Classification (NCBI taxonomy): domain Eukaryota; kingdom Metazoa; phylum Mollusca; class Gastropoda; order Neogastropoda; family Raphitomidae; genus Phymorhynchus; species Phymorhynchus buccinoides. The sequence goes on from JAGGCT020004139.1 coordinate 1,377,503, forward strand.
TCCGACTCCTCTTCCCACTCACGGTACCCCATCTCTCTCTCTCTCTCTCTCTCTCTCTCTCTCCTCTTCTCTTCTCATCATCCAGTGTCATCTCTGTCCTCTCTCTCTGTCGTCTGTCTCAGTCTCTCTCTCTCTCTCGCTGTCTCACTCTCTCTCTCTCTCTCTCTCTCTCTCTCTGTCTCTCTCTCTCTCTCTCTCTCCTCTCTCTCTCTCTCTCTCTCTCTCTCTCCCTCTCCCTCCCTCTCTCTCCGGTTCTTTGTTCTCACGATATGCTGTCATTGTTGACTTTCCCTTTGTAACCCCCTCCCCTCTGACATGGACACAAGGCCTAGATTAGTAAGTTTTGTGAATCGAATTAATTGTGTGTGAATTGTGACTCTCTCGCTCTTTCGCAATGCCTTTCAATCTATATCTGTCTGCTTTGTATCTTCATCTATCAAGGGTGACTCTGGCGGCCCGCTGATGTGCGTGTGTGGGCGGGCCTACGTGCAAGCCGGTATCGTCTCCTACGGCAGAGGATGTGCCAACGTGGACTCCCCTGGGGTGTACGCCCGAGTCTCCTCCTACACCAACTGGGTCTCTCAGGTCGTGCGTGGAGGTGGACGTCCTGGCCCTGGACCCCCTACCTACATCCCTCCAGAACTTCAGATCGACCCCAGGGACAATTAAACTGATTATGTCTCAGGTCACGGACTCTTTCGGTCATTCCTCCAATCGCGTGTTTATAACTAGAAAAGCCGACTGGAATACAGCTATTAAGCAAAGTATATTTATGAGTTTGACCAATGTTTGATGGTGATTTTGTTCGATTCAACTCATGTTGATGATCAGGGATGATGTACATTTTATTCGGATCGATTGTATGAATAACATACCACTATCTTTGGTCTGAATAAAGAAACAATGAAAGAACGTTGCATACAGTGTTTTGTTTTGATTCGAGATGGTTCGAGACACCTACTCATCATTGTTTGTTTAACATGTCTTTTTACCGCAAATTGTAGAAATGTCCACTCCTGTGTGCGCGCGCACGCACACACACACGCACGACTAACACGCACGCACACGCACCACCGCACACACACACACACACACACACACACACATACACACACACACACGCACACACACCACCACACACACACACACACACACACACACACACACACACACACACATCACACTCACCTCCCTCTCTCTCCATAACCGAACACAATATCTCATGTGCACACACAGACACACACGTTAAATTAATTCTTGCCATACTGCCCTAATACAGCTTACCGACAGCCTTCTGCACACACACACACACACACCACACACACACACACACACCACACACACGACCACACACGACAACACACACGCGCGCGCGCGCGCGTAAAAAATAGTCTTGCCATACTGCCCTAATACAGCTTACTGACAGCCTTCTAAATAGCATGAACGAAAATAAATTTGCATGCGTTTTATTTGTCGACTTTGAACAAGCTTTTGATTTGATTAGCCGTTCTGTATTATCGCCTAAGCTAGAGCTCTATAAACTAACTCAAAATTTTCTAAATCTGATGTCATCATTAATTTTCTAAGCAATCGAAGAGAGTCAGTGGTCATTTAGAACAAAATGTCTAAATGTTTGCCAAATAATATGGTGCACCTCAGGGTTGAGTACTTGGTCGTCTCTTGTTTTCCATATAATTATGTCAACGATTTACCTTGTTTGCGAAATCTTTGCCAATCACACGTCCTTTCATGAAAGTAATTCCAATGTTGATGCCTTAGCAAACAAACTTTAGGACAGTATTCAAAAACTAGTAAATTGGACTCAGTTAAATCACATGTCTTTAAATACAAACAAAACAAAATGTATGTACGTTACAACAAGACAAAAAAGGCAAAAAATGAAATCCAAATTTCCACCTCTACTTATATGTAAAACCAAAATCGAAGAAGTAGATTCACATAAAATGCTAGGTGCTATCATTTTTAAAGATCTGTCTTGGACTGATCACATCGAATCCCTGTGAAAACGTTTTTCCAGAAAAGTATTTCAATAAACAAAAATTGAAAAGTGTTTAGATACCCATTCTCGTAAACTATTTGTCTGTGCCCATATACTCTCAATAATAGACTATGCATCCACGCTATGGGATAATTGCAGTCAAACTAACTTAAAAGTAATAAATTGCTTGTATAAAAAAGTTAATTTTGCTAACATCCAGTTCTTTGACACATGATGATTACAAAAAACACTTAATATTATAACGCTACACATAGACTATTCTTCAATAAAATTTAAAAAAAGCATGCAAAACGTTGTCAATGGAAACACATCTAAAATGTAACACATGCATTTACATTCAACATCCATAGACAAAATCACTTATTATCATTTCCTCGACCAACAATATTTACAAATCAAGTTTTCTTTACTCTGGTGGTAACAATTACCAAAAGGCTTTAAAAATTTAAAGAACACACACACCCAAACGCACACATGAACACACACGCACACATGACAACACGCATACACACACAGATGCAGCGCACATGTAGGCCTATTCAAAGTATGCTGACATTACAGACACGCCGGGCTATCTGTATGTATGTGTATGTGTGTGTGTGTGTGTGCGCGCGTGCGTTCATGCATCCGTGTGTGTGCGTGCGTATGTGAATGTCTGTACTTGCGTATGTTTGCTTGCGCTCGCGCATGTGTATTATGCATACAATATCAGCGTTGGTGTGTGCAGTCGCTATGCATGTGGAGGGGTACCATCGGAATTCAAGGAATTCAAGTTAAAGTTTTACGTCCTCTCGACCAAAGGCCAACTGGGAAAGGAATTCAAGGCCTAGCTTCGGAATTCAAAGAATGTAGCAACTTCACTCATCGAGTAGGCTGGGTTAGCGCATTGTGGCATTCTCAAAATGGATTTGTTCTCAACATGTCTGCGCATGTGCGAACTCGGTCATGACGTAACATCAAATTTTATGTTTTGTGTATTTGACACTAAATTGACTCTAAACCTATCCCTAACCCTATTCATAACCATAACCCTAAACCTATCCCTAACTCTTCGCACATGCGCAGACATGTTGAGAACAAATCCATTTTGAGAATGCCACACCATCACCTCTCTCAGTTCAAATACACATACAAGCACACGCGCGCGCGCACACAGAGTGACGCACATACACGCACGCACGCGCGCGTTCATACACACACACACACACACACACACACACACACAGGGCAGGATGAAAAAAAGTTTAAAAGAAGCTAAAATCGTATTCCACAAACAACCGCCCGAATACAACAGACTAGTCTTGAAAAGATCAACTCTTGGAAGAGGTACTTTGATTTTAGGAACATTGCGGACGATGTTTAAATCAAATGTTTGTTTTAAAGCAGGAGGAGCGCGATCAGACATTATTTTAAACATGAAAATGGCTTTGATATATTCAAGTTTCCATTGTAGAGGCAATATTCCTAGGTGCTGATAGTCTGTATGAGTAATGGACGATGATTTCAGAAGGATCAACTTAAGACCACGCCTGTACAAACTAAATAAAGGTTTTATAGTTAATATGTGATTGGATATAAGAATTGAAAAACAATTTACGGCTGTCGAAATCAAGAAAATGTTTAATTCTGGAAAGCTGATAGACTTTTTTAGATATTTGCTTGCAAAGCATAGATATTTGGTAGGACCACGAGAGATTGTTATCAACAATAACTCCGAGTATCTTGTGATGGTCAGCTTCTTCCATGATTTCACCATTGATATAGAGTGAATGAGAACCAAGGCAGAGATTTTGACGTTTTTGTCTAGTAATGATTAGTAAGTATTTAGATTTTTTTGGATGTAGTTTCATATGGTTAATTTCAGACCATTCAATTAGTTTGTCAACATTGTCCTGTAAACAAGTAAAAACCTTATCTACTTTACTATCACTAGTATGTATAGTCGTATCATCGTCCCGAGAGAGAGAGATAGAGAGAAGAGAGAGAGAGAGAGAGAGAGAGGAGAGAGAGAGAGAGAGAGAGAGAAGAGAGAGAGAGAGAGAGAGAAGAGAGATAGAGAGAGAGAGAGAGTGGAGAGAGAGAGAGAGAGAGAGAGAGAGAGAGAGAGAGAGAAGAGAGAGAGAGAGAGAGAGAGAGAGAGAGAGAGAGAGAGAGAGAGAGAGAGAGAGAGAGAGAGAGAGAGAGACAGACAGACAGACAAACACACAGACAGTCACACTGAAACACGCATAGTTAGTCCGCACACGTTCATCTACCACAATCAGGTGAATTTTCATTAAAATGAAGTATTTTGTTTTGCTAAGGGGAGTGGGGTTTGGGGTGCCAGAGAGTAAACAAGAAAAGGGGCAATAGAAAGATAGAGCGAGACAAACTAACACACAGAATGGAGCGCGTATCTAGTTAGGCGTGTTGTGATAGACTTGTAATTACTCCCATGGGCCATAAAGGACAAGGTACTGTCTGAACCTAAACTGGAGTCAGTTGGGAGTGGCTGGGCTAAATTTCATCTTCGTCTAATTTTGTTAGCAGACTTCCTGAAGTTAGATAGCAAAGTCAATTTGTTTGTGTACCCCTAGGAGGTTGTCCTACTGCGATTTCAAATGGAAGACTCTTCAGTTTTCTTGGGGAATGAAACCATTTAACACCCACGTTGGGTTTTTGTCTTTTCTTACTTCTTTCTTTCTTTCTTTCTTCCTGTCTGTCTTCCTTCCTGTCTGTCTTCCTTCCTTCGTGTCTTTCTTCCTTCATGTCTTTCTTCCTTCATGTCTTTCTTCCTTCATGTCTTTCTTCATGTCTGTCTTTCTTCCTTCATGTCTTCTTCATGTCTTTTTTCTTCATGTCTTTCTTCCTTCATGTCTTCTTCCTTCATGTCTTTCTTCATTCATGTCTTCTTCCTTCATGTCTTTCTTCCTTCATGTCTTTCTTCCTTCATGTCTTCCTTCCTTCATGTCTTTCTTCCTTCATGTCTTTCTTCCTTCATGTCTTCCTTCCTTCATGTCTGTCTTTCTTCCTTCATGTCTTTCTTCCTTCATGTCTGTCTTCTTCATGTCTTTCTTCCTTCATGTCTTTTTTTCTTCATGTCTTTCTTCCTTCATGTCTTTCTTCCTTCATGTCTGTCTTCCTTCCTGTCTGTCTTCCTTCCTGTCTGTCTTCCTTCATGTCTGTCTTCCTTCATGTCTTTCTTTCTGTCTTTTTTCTTTTTTTTTTAGTGTCGGGGGATTAGGTGGCCTAGTTGATTCTTTACACTTTGAGTGGTCATGGACATGTCAGCCTTTGAATTGTGAATTCTATAATTGAACTACAAAAACACACACATCATTTTGACCTTACTTGACTTGACAGAGAGAGGGAAGGAGAGATAAAACTTTGAAAACTTTGAAAACTTTAACTTTATTTTTCAAGGATAAAGATTTTAGGCTACGCCTAGTCTTCCAATCTGTCCTTGGTACATATACGAACATAGAATACAAACATGGCAAGGCATGATATTACACATACAGATTTGAACATAAAGGTAACACCTTTGTACATATACAAACATAGAATACAAACATGGCAAGGCATAAAATTACACATACATAATTGAACATAAAGGTAGCAAAGCAGGTATTATGATAAAGACAGGTTGAAATACGAATTAATAGAATGACATACGCACAGGTATAATTGTTAATACTTGTGCGGGCATACATGCGTGTAACCATACACGCACACACCTGCACGTGCGCGCGGCACACGCAAGAATACATGCAGATACGCACAGATATAATGTTGAAGCACGTATAAAAGAACTATACATTTTAGAACAGGGCAAACTAATGCAGCCTATGGTATGAAACCGGTAGCAATTAGCAATAAAGTGCGGACAATTTAAACATTGATTTTAGCACATTGTTGGAGAATAGTGAACAGAGTGATGTGAATACATGACATCGTAATTAGCAATATAGCGTATCAGGATATATATATACATTTATTTTTAAAAAAAAAAATAAAAAAAAAAAATAAAAAAAATCAAAAAAAAAAAAAAATCATGGAGGGTCGAATGTAAGTGTCTCTCGGAGACTCGTTTTGAAGGTTGAGATAGAGGAGCATAATCTAATGTCGGACTGAAGGGAATTCCATATGGAGGAACCCGAGAAAGTAAAACTTGACTTGAATTTATCTATTCTTGTGTGTGGTAGAATATAGTTACTTGAACCATAGCGATGTGAGGCTTGTGTAACTAGATTTTTCAGGTATTGTGGAGCTAAGTCATAGTGTACTTTGTACATGAGAATGGCTTTATTGTAGCTAAGCTGTGATTGCAGTGGAAGTAGGTTTAACTGGGCTTGTTTTTTTTCTGCTGTACTGAGTTCAGGATCAGGAAGGATTATTTTAGCGAGAAGGATCCCTTTTTGTGCATAGAATTGAGTTTTAATAGGTGACAATTAGCAGCAGAGTCCCAGACTAGGGGGAGAAGGAGATGCGTAATTAATGTGGGAGAGACAGTGGGCATGAAAAAAACATCGTGCGTGCGTCTATATCTATGAAGGGTGTAAGTGTTTTTAGTAGGAATAAGCTGCGAGCAAGTTTATGTGTCATCTTTTCAATATGGAGTTGCCATTTTAGTTCATCATCTATTATCACTCCCAGGACTCGGTGCTCGCGTACTTGGTCTATTGCATTGTCATTAATATAAACATTTAAAATTAGAGGTTCTATTTGATGTTTTTTGTCTTGATGTAATTAACATGCTTTTGGGTTTTTTTAGGATTGAGGACCATAAGGTTTTGGTAACACCAATCAGAAACATCGTGCAAAGCTGACTGAAGAGAGGTTTGAATCGAAGACAGGTTTGATGCGCTAGAATGGAGAGAGGTGTCATCAGCAAAGAGATCACACGAGACAGAGTCAGCCGATATTGATAAAGGCAAATCATTAATGAATAGGCAGAATAGAAGAGGCCCTAAGACTGATCCTTGGGGTACACCAGTCTTTATGATCTCAGTGCACGAATTTGTGCCATTACTAAAGACAAACTGTGTTCTATTAGTAAGATAAGATGCAAAGAAAGAGATCGTGTTTTCGTCTCGTAAACATAGCGCCAGTTTTTTTAAGTAGTATTTCATGATTCACAAGATCAAACGCTTTCTTAAAGTCTAAGAATACAGAGCCTGTCATTTTGCCTTGGTTGATTGCTGAAAGCCATGTGTCACATAAGTGGACTAGGGCAGTTTGACAAGAATGGTGATGTCGAAAGCCAGATTGGAAGGGGTAAAACAAATTATTATCTTCTAAATATTGCATTAGATGTTTGTGAATATGTTTTTCAAGTGGCTTAGACAGAACTGAGAGAAGAGAGATTGGCCTAAAATTATTCAAGTCAGAAATATCTTTACTTTTAGGCAATGGTATAACTTTTGCTGATTTAAGATCAGGTGGAACAAAGGGGATGTTCTGGTCTATACATGCGTTGTATATGAAGGTAAGGGGTTCTATTATGTAGGGAAGTGAAAGTTTTAAGAGAGAACTACTTATTTTATCAGGTCCCATTGATTTAGTATTTTTTTAGATTTGAAATAAGAGAGCCAACTTCGTGAACAGCTAGTGAAGGTATTTTAAATGAACTGCCAGGTTTAGCGTTAGTATTACAGAAGGTTTGAAAAGAAGGTGGTGGTTTATAGTCTTTTGCAGGTTGTGATGTATCTGTTGGACTTACAGACTCTGCTAAATTTATAAAGTAGGTATTGAATGCATCTGGCGACCAGTTAAAGTTATTAGTCTGCTGGCGGTTAGACTTATGTGTGATAGTGTTTATGGCTCGCCATAAAGTAGATGTGTCATTGTTTGTAGATACCATTTTGTTGAAGTGTTGTTTCCTGGAGTCACGAATGAGATCATTGACTTTGTTTCTTATTTTTTTTAAATTCTGATTCAGCGTTTTTACGCTCCAGTTGCTTTTCTGTTTTAACGTCATCGGGTAGTGAATCAATGTTTTCTTTCTTCAGCAATTTGTATTTGTATTTCAGTTGATTTCGTTTTTTCCTTGCTTCTGCTATTTGGGGAGTTAGCCATCCAGGAAGAGTAGAACTTTTCACTCTTTTGCTTCTAAGAGGTGCGTGTTTCTCTATTACGGATAGGAATGAGAGAGAGAGAGAGAGAGAGAGAGAGAGAGAGAGAGGAGAGAGAGAGAGAGAGAGAGAGAGAGAGAGAGAGAGAGAGAGAGACAAGACAGACAGACAGACAGACAAACCAGACAGACACACAGAGAGAGACACGAAGAGACAGAGATAGAGATAGAGAGAAGACAGCAAAAAATGTCAAAACGGGGTAGATGTGTGAGAGGGGAGAGGGGAGAAAAAGAAGCGAAGCTCCTATCTGTATGTGATGTCACCACGAAAAGTGCCTCTTAGCTTCTTCAATGCTCTTCTCTAGGGCAAAGAATCTTTTCCTACTGTCACAAGAGGAGCGGCGAAATTAGGTAAAGACAATAATGTACCAAGCAAGCCGGGAAGAAGAAGAACAAAAGACAACACTTGTTCGAAGAGCCTCCGACCCTTTCTTCCTTCAATCCTTATCCAACGTTCTTCAACAGGTTTTCTTCACCTCTGTTCCCCTGCTTGACTACAATAACGTCCACTACCCATCTCCAGGTGGAAAAAAAAAACCCTTTGTTGTCCAGCTGTGTCTGCAGTGTCTATCTACGCCTCAATTAACGTCCACTCCCATCTCCACGTGGAAAAAAACCCTTTGTTGTCCAGCTGTGTCTGCAGGGTCTTACTACGCCTCTACTTGTGTCATCATGAAGGTAGTTTCTCGACCACTTCAAACTGGCACGGGTCTTCTTGCTTCCAGCTCCTTCCATATGTCTCCCCCATGTTTAAAGGTCCTTTCCCTCAAAGCTGCAATCCATTCAGATAGATCCACTCCATCTTCCCTACTACTCCCTGGGCCTTGGGCGTTCTTAGCTCCTTGGCGTTCCGTCTAACCCGCTCTAGCACGTACCACACCCCATCCCAGAACTCATTGTTCTTACTTCTCACCTTCTCCGGCAAAGACCAGAACGACTAGGTTCCACCACTATGCCCACCCTATGTTTGTAGCGAGCGGGCTTCTCTAGGCTTTGATGAAAATCCGTTCAATGAGCCTCTGACCTGGAACAGATACATGTGGGACATTTGTACATATAAAGATGGTGGGACGATCCTGGATGTACGGAATGCCAGGAAAATTCCGATGTTTTAAATTATATTAATTTTGATATAAAAAAAGCAAACATACACAATGCACTTTGATTTTTCTTTATTTTCCTAGATTTGTCCCAACCATTGATCCTAGAGATCGAGCCACAGTAGCCGCCCCTACCGTCACTCAAATCAGTCCACTCAATCTATGGACATAGTAATTAAGTAATTAAGTAACCGCGTGCAAAAAAAGCAGACAGAAAACAAGATGGCAGAG
>JAGGCT020004139.1:1387465-1404965 GCA_017654935.2 Phymorhynchus buccinoides
ATCGAGGCATGGTGTGCATTGAGGCACACACTCTCGAACGCACGAATACATGCACACACAGGACACAGCACCACGCTTTTGCTAATATCAGATTGATAGCTTTTCATAATGAACATAAAATACTACTTATTTGCACAACCAAGTGTCTAATATAGTCGAATTATAGTCCCGGGTCTAAATTCTTATTTCTCCGTTTAAATAAAGTCATCTAGTCTGAAGTCTGAGCCTGAGGTCTTTCTCTCTCTCTCTCTCTCTCTCTCTCTCTCTCTCTCTCTCTCATCTCTCTCTCCTCTCTCTCTCTCTCTCTCTCTCTCTCCTCTCTCTCTCGCCTCCTCTCTCTCTCTCTCTCTCTGTCTCTGTCTCTATCTCCTCTCTTTCCCTTGTCTCTCTCTCTCTGTCCCGTCTCTTCTCTGTCTCCTCTCTCGCTCGTCGTCTCCGCCCTCTCTCCTTCTCTCGTCTCTCTCTCTCTCTCTCTCTACTCTCTCTCTCTCCTCTCTCTCTCTCTTCTCTCTCTCTCTCGCGTTCCGACCGGCGAAACTAAAGTATAGATGTTGCGCTGTATTGACCCAAGGAACGTTTAAACAGCCACTGGGTGACCTCCCGCCAGCTCACCAGAATCGCGCATTATTTTACCGGCATTCTTGCGCTGCTCTTTCCCTCGTCCACCCCCCCCCCTCCCCACCCCCTCCACACACCCCAACCCGCCCACCTGATGTATGTTGTTTATCGAAACTCTAATTGTTCTTCACATAAAAACAGGCTCTAACTATTCTTTCTTTTTTAAAGCAAAAAACAACACGCAAATTCAAATATATGTACCCTGGTTTGTCCATTAGATGTTTTAGCCTATCCTCAACTTATCATTGTGATTCTTGTTCCAATCATTTCTTGAACTTTCTTTTACTTTCTGCCTCACCCCTGCAAACCCTCCCCCCCCCCTACCCCCTCGTACACCTTCCCCTCCCCCCCCCCACCCAGTGGGTATCTTCTTTCTAGTGTCTTACACCACACACACACACCCTCTCCACACCCTTGATCTCTAATTGTTAAACTATGTGGAAGGAAAAAAATTAAACTAGCTATCGTGAATATGTAAAGATACTTTGGAATGCAATATCATTATGTTTGATAAGAATAATTCGATAAACAACAACAACTTGAACACAAAGAACAACAATAGTTGTTTTTAGGCTGTTCATCTGGGAAAAGGTTCGGGTCGTCGCTTTGCTTGGGGTTTAACTACGCTCCCTTCGACAGACGTGTTTCTGTTTGTGTGTTTTGTGCGTTGTTTGTTAAGAAAGGGCTTGGCCTAAAATTCTTATCAATAAGTTTGGTTGTTGTTTTTTCAGTTGAGTGGTGTTCTGATTCATTTAATACCCCAAGACAATCAGATACAGAGACTGAGTTCTTGAAGTGCCGTGCATTGTTTCCTTTATCTCTACAGGAATCCTTGTGAAACTGGCAGAATTGTTTGACAAATGGAAGTGTGTTGCGCAATCCAAAACGAAGACTCTGTCTCTCTCTATAGTTCTCTCTCTCTCACTCTCTCTCCGGGCTATCTCTCACCACCATCGCAAGTCCCGACTCTCCTGTCGCTCTACTCCTCTAACTCTTCCGCGCTCTCCTCTCTCTCCTCATATTTGTGCCACTGTCAATTACACACACCCCCCTGAAGCGTTTGAAGCAGTCTGAAGCTCTCTCTTTCCTCTCTCTGTCTCTGTCTGTCTGCTGTCTCTTCTCTCGTATGTCTGTCTCTCCCTCTCTCTCTCTTTTTTTTTTTTTCTATCTCTCTCTCTCTCTCTCGTTTCTTTTGTCTACTATCTCATCTCATCTCACCTCTCTCTCTCTCTCTCCCTCTCTCTCTCTCCCCTCTCTTCTCTCTCTCTCTTCGCGCTATCTCTCTCTCTCTCTCTGTTCATGTGTATGCATATACTCTCTACCTCTCTCTCTCTCTACTCATCTCTCTCTATCTCTCTCTCTCAGTCTCTCTCTCTCTTCACTCACACACACACACACACACATATGCACATACACACATACACTCACATACAAACACACGCACGCGCACGCATGCACACACACGCAACGCACACGCGGCACAAACACACGGCACAACACAAAGTAATTGGGTTTACTACTGGCGTGCATGTGGTGTGGTGTGGTGTGGTGTGTGTGGTGTGTGTGTGAGTGTGTGCGTGCAGTGAGATGTGTGTGTGAGAGTGTGGTGTGTGTGCGTGCGGTCTGTGTGTGTATGTGCTCGTGTGTAGGTGCGCCGCGCTTGTATGCGTAATCTAATGTTTATCTAAAGTTGTCATGGCTGTACCTAAATGTGTGTTCTATTCATTCTGTTTTGTGTGTGTATGCGCGCGCGAAGTGTTGTGTGTGTGGTGTGTGTGGTGTGTGTGTGTGTGTAGTGTGTTGTGTTTGTGTGTGTGTGTGTGTGTGTGTGTGTGCGTGATGCGTGCGTGTCGTACCCGTCATAGGTCCCTTGGTTGCGTTGAGGTGTGTTTGTGTGCATATGTGCGTCCCTGTGAGCTTTGTGTGCTTGTGTGACTTTGTGTGTGGGTGTGTTCTCTCGCGTGTGTGTCTGTGTGTATATATATATATGTGTGTGGTGTGTGTGTGTGTGTGTGTGGTGTGTGTGTGTCGTGTGTGTGGTGTGTGTGTGTGTGTCATCCTGTGTGTGTGTGTGCATGTGTGGTCAGTCAAAGTCAAAGTCAAAGTCCAAAGTCAAAAATACTTTATTATCACGTTATGTTAAATTACAGTGTGGTCTCGTACAAGCACAATACAATCAAAGAAACACATTTGCATGCATGAAAAATGGAAACAAAACTAAGGAAAAATGAATGACAAATCATGCTGCGCAAAAACATTGAACATAATTAGGGTCAATACAAGCGACTATCAAAACATTAAGAACTGCCATCTTTCCCACCATTTCTATTATCTGCATTCATTTGTTCACCCCCACCCTCTCCAAGTCACCCCAAGCTTTCACATTTTTTGGGTCCGTTCCCGTTCCCAACATTTCATGCCCCTACCTCTCTCTCTCTCCTCTCTGTTCCTGTCTGTCTGTCTGTCTCTCTCTCTCTCGTCTCTCTCCTCTCTCTCTCTCTCGGAATCTCGTCTCTCTCTCTCTCTCTCTCTCCTCTCCCCACACACACAGAACACAACACCACACACACACACACCACACACACACACACACCACACGCCACACACATACACCCAGGCATAGAGACATACGGACACAGACGATACACACACGCCACGCACGCACGTACGCAACACACGCACGCACGGCACGCTCACAGGCACTCTCACACACCACACACACACACACACACACACACACACAAACACACACACACACACACACACACACATCACAACACACACACACACACACACACACACACACACACACACACACACACTACTGTACAGATTGACCAAATATACCTCTAGGCCTAAGCTAATACATAATTCCTAATTATTTTGGTCTTAGCAGAGATCTTGTTCAGAAGTTCGACTGACTTAGGGACAAATCTAGCTGAATTTCTAGCTGAATAGTGCGGAACCGTCTATCAGATGGCAATAGTTCATAGCAATGCGATAGAACGTGACTTTGATCATTAGCGATCTCCCTGGCTTTTCGAACTACACGTTTTTCATACAACAAACACAAACTGTCTTGTTTAATTACTACCCACGATCTTGCTACCAACATTCGCAATCTTATTCAGAACACCCTTGGGTCCAGTACAGAGAGAACGCTGAGGTCTTTTATTTGTGGTGTGTGATGTGTGTTTGTGTGTGTGCATAGTGTGTGTGTGTGTGTGCCTGTGGCGTCGCGTTGTGAGTGTGCGTGTGCGGGTGCGTGCGTGTGCGTGTGCGTGTGCCGTGTGCGTGCGTGTGTGCGCGTGTGCGTGTGGTGTGTGTGTATGCGTGCACGCGTGTGTGTGTGGTGCGTGTGTTGTGTGTGTGTGTGTGTGTTGTCTCCGTGTGTCTGTGTGTGTGTGAAAGTGATGTGTGCGTACGTGTGCGTGTGGTGTGTGTATGTGTGTGTGCTGTGTGTCTTGTGTGTAACCATACTATAAAGTAAAATAAATGCTCCTCCCATTATTGTTTTTTATGTGTCTCAACAACATTATAGGCCACCTACTTTTTCTACAAAGTGACAAAATCTCCTGATGTGTATTATCCCAAGTCTGTCGCGGATAGAGCTTACAATTGCTTTCCATAGACCATCCCGAGCGGAGCACGGGTTTTGTGGTGTGTGTGTGTAAGGTGTGTGTGCGTGGGTGTGCGTGCGTGGTGCGTGTGTGCTCTGCGTGCGTCGCGTGTGGACAGGGTACTATCGAGTGTGAACGTGTTTGTGTGATGTGTGTTTGTGTGTGTGTGTGTGTGTTTTTTTTATGTGTGTGTGTGTGTGTGTTTTTATGTGTGTGGGTGTGTGTGTGTGTGTTTGTGTGGTTTGTGTGTGTGTGTGTGTGTGTGTTGTGAGTGTGTTTTGTGTGTGTGTGTGTGTGTGTGTGTGTGTGTGTGTGTGTGTGTGTGTGTGTGTGAGTGTGTGTTAGTGTGTGTGACGGTAAGAGGTGTGGTTCTGTGAGTTATCGTGTTCACAATGACTCATAAGTCTTATTCTTATGTTTTGCTATAATTGATTATTATCATAAGTAGGCCTAGTGTCCTCATATGGCCATTAAGCCATTAGGGAGCCTATCGCGTGGTTTCTCAGTTGGGGGAGAGAGAGAGATAGATGGAAGGAGAGAGAGAGAGAGAGAGAGAGAGAGAGAGAGAGAGAGAGAGAGAGAGAGAGAGAGAGAAGAGAGAGAGAGAGAGAGAGAGAGAGAGAGAGAGAGAGAGAGAGAGAGAGAGAGAGAGAGAGAAGAGGGAAGAGAGAGAGAGAGAGAGAGAGAGAGAGAGAGAGAGAGAGAGAGAGAGAGAGAGAGAGAGAGAGAGAGAGAGAGAGAGAGAGAGAGAAGCTAGAGAGAGAGAAAATGTTCGTCCTTCTTGTTTGCAGTTCTTTTGTCTTGACTTGAAGGCGACAGACAGTCTGTAGTCTTCCTAGAAATGAAACCCCAACCTGCCAATGGGCAGTGGATGCTTAGTTAAGGCCTTTATTCTTCTTATTTGTATGCTGTTTTTCGCAAGTGAACACCACCCATTCCTGTTTCCATCACCTCTTTTGTTCGTCATTGTTACCTGTATACCTGCTCTTCGCAAGCCTGCCCCATCCCGTTCTTTCCCTATTTTCACCTCTTTGGGTCTTCATTCTTATGGTTTTTGACATTTATGTCCCTCAAGGCTGTGCCTCCCTGCCTTTCAGGTCATTGTCTTCTTCTTCTCTTGAGGGCCCGCGGTCAACGAGCTGACCATTCTGTCTCCTATAGCAGTTGTAGAGTAAGATACGGGGTGGGCATCCGTTGCATAAAAAATGATGATGCAATCTGATTAACATGAAAGACCAAAGACATTGCTATGGAATTTATTATAAAGTCTTTGGAAAGATTAAGGTTGACACTCTTTGTTTCTCAGTCTCTGTTTGTCTGTCTGCCTGTTTGCTTCAACTTTTTTTCTTCGGTTTTTCAGACTTTTATTTCGAACAACCCCTAAACCTTTCTTTCAGGCTTATTTTATGGAATTTGTCTACTACTTGCATCCCTGCAAAGATCAGTATTACGGCGTTATGTTTTGTCTCTGTCTGTCTCAGTTCGATCCATCAGCAGCCTTGACCCCCACCCCACCCCCCTCCATCCATCCCTCCATCCTCTCTGTGTGTGTGTTGTTGAATCTAACACAAAGACACACACACACACACACACACACACACACACACGCGCGCGCACACACACACACACACACACACACACACACACACACACACACACACACACACACACACACACACACACACACACACACACACACGCACACACACACACACACACACACACACACACACACATTTTCAACACCACTGTCTGAATCACTTTTAGTGGAAGGACGTCAGACTGAACAACAATAACAACAACAACAACACTTACAACACCCAGGGAAATTTACATTAATTTTATATTTGCAAAGGTGGGAGAGGGGATATAAGAGAGAGATAGGAGAGAGAGAGAGAGAGAGAGAGAGAGAGAGAGAGAGAGAGAGAGAGAGAGAGAGAGAGAGAGAGAGAGAGAGAGAGAGAGAGAGAGAGAGAGAGAGAGAGAGAGAGAGAGAGAGAGAGACAGACAGACAGACAAACAGACAGACAGTCAAACTGAAACACGCATAGTTCATCTACCACAATCAGGTGAATTTTCACTAAAATGAAGTATTTTGTTTTGCTAAGGGGAGTGGGGTTTGGGGTGCCAGAGAGTAAACAAGAAAAGGGGCAATAGAAAGATAGAGCGAGACAAACTAACACACAGAATGGAGCGCGTATCTAGTTAGGCGTGTTGTGATAGACTTGTAATTACTCCCATTGGCCATAAAGGACAAGGTACTGTCTGAACCTAAACTGGAGTCAGTTGGGAGTGGCTGGGTTAAATTTCATCTTCGTCTTATTTTGTTAGCAGACTTCCTGAAGTTAGATAGCAAAGTCAATTTGTTTGTGTACCCCTAGGATGTTGTCCTACTGCGATTTCAAATGAAAGACTCTTCAGTTTTCTTGGGGAATGAAACCATTTAACACCCACGTTGGTTTTTTGTCTTTTCTTACTTCTTTCTTTCTTTCTTTCTTCCTGTCTTTCTTCCTTCCTGTCTGTCTTCCTTCATGTCTTTCTTCCTTCATGTCTTTCTTCCTTCATGTCTTTCTTCCTTCATGTCTTCCTTCCTTCATGTCTTTCTTCTTCATGTCTTTCTTCCTTCATGTCTTTCTTCCTTCATGTCTTTCTTCCTTCATGTCTTTCTTCCTTCATGTCTTTCTTCCTTCATGTCTTTCTTCCTTCATTCCTTCATGTCTTTCTTCCTTCATGTCTTTCTTCCTTCATGTCTTCCTTCCTTCATGTCTTCCTTCATGTCTTCCTTCATGTCTTTCTTCTTCCTTCATGTCTTTCTTCCTTCATGTCTTTCTTCCTTCATGTCTTTCTTCATGTCTTTCTCTTCTTCCTTCATGTCTTTCTTCCTTCATGTCTTTCTTCCTTCATGTCTTTCTTCCTTCATGTCTTTCTTCCTTCATGTCTTTCTTCCTTCATGTCTTTCTTCCTTCATGTCTGTCTTCCTTCATGTCTGTCTTCCTTTCTTTCTTCCTTCATGTCTTTCTTCCTTCATGTCTGTCTTCCTTCATGTCTTTCTTCCTTCATGTCTGTCTTCCTTCATGTCTGTCTTCCTTCATGTCTTTCTTCCTTCATGTCTTTCTTCCTTCATGTCTTTCTTCCTTCATGTCTTTCTTCCTTCCTGTCTGTCTTCCTTCATGTCTGTCTTCCTTCATGTCTTTCTTTCTGTCTTTTTTCTTTTTTTTTAGTGTCGGGGGATTAGGTGGCCAAGTTGATTCTTTACACTTTGAGTGGTCATGAACATGTCAGCCTTTGAATTTTGAATTCTATAATTGAACTACAAAAACACACACATCATTTTGACCTTACTTGACTTGACAGAGAGAGGGAAGAGAGAGAGAGAGAGAGAGAGAGAGAGAGAGAGAGAGAGAGAGAGAGAGAGAGAGAGAGAGAGAGAGAGAGACAGACAGACAGACAGACAGACAGACAGAGACACAGAGAGAGACACGGAGAGACAGAGATAGAGATAGAGAGAAGACAGCAAAAAATGACAAAACGGGGTAGGTCGGGGGTGGGGGGGGGGGGGGGGGGGAAGAAAAAGAAGTGAAGGTTCTATCTGTTTGTGATGTCACCACGAAAATTGCCTCTTAGCTTCTTCAATGCTCTTCTCTAGGGCAAAGAATCTTTTCCTACTGTCACAAGAGGAGCGGCGAAATTAGGTAAAGACAATAATGTACCAAGCAAGCCGGGAAGAAGAAGAACAAAAGACAACACTTGTTCGAAGAGCCTCCGACCCTTTCTTCCTTCAATCCTTATCCAACGTTCTTCAACAGGGTTTCTTCACCTCTGTTCCCCTGCTTGACTACCGTCCACTCCCATCTCCAGGTGGAAAAAAAACCTTTGTTGTCCAGCTGTGTCCGCAGTGTCTTACTACGCCTCTACTTGTGTCATCATGAAGGTAGTTTCTCGACCACTTCAAACTGGCACGGGTCTTCTTGCTTCCAGCTCCTTCCATATGTCTCCCCCATGTTTAAAGGTCCCTTCCCTCAAAGCTGCAATCCATTCAGATAGATCCACTCCGTCTTCCCTACTACTTCCTGGGCCTTGGGCGTTCTTAGCTCCTTGGCGTTCCGTCTAACCCGCTCTATCACGTACCACTCCCCATCCCAGAACTCATTGTTCCTACTTCTCACCTTCTCCCGGAAAGACCAGAACGACTAGGTTAAACCCCTCATTGTTCCTACTTCTCACCTTCTCCGGCAAAGACCAGAACGACTAGGATGAAAATCCGTTCAATGGCCTCTGACCTGGAACAGATACATGTGGGACATTTGTACATATAAAGATGGTGGGACGATCCTGGATGTACGGAATGCCAGGAAAATTCCGATGTTTTAAATTATATTAATTTTGATATAAAAAAAAAGCAAACATACACAATGCACTTTGATTTTTCTTTATTTTCCTAGATTTGTCCCAACCATTGATCCTAGAGATCGAGCCACAGTAGCCGCCCCTACCGTCACTCAAATCAGTCCACTCAATCTATGGACATAGTAATTAGTAATTAATTAACCGCGTGCAAAAAAAGCAGACAGAAAACAAGATGGCAGAGCCGTATTACTCCCAGTTCAAGGGAAAGATGAAAACCAAAATCAAATAGGGAAGAGGCAAAGGGTTCAGAATCAAAAAACATTTTTGTTCCAAATTTTACGATGGGAATTTAGAAAAAAGGAAAATAAATCGCATGTTCCAAGCTATAAATTTAGAATTATCATCGTAGACATGCTCATCATACAGTAATTGGCCTACATCTGTATTGCTAAAAGGTTGGGACTTTCCTGGTGTTGCAATGCCTCCGGGCATTGCCTCCAGGATCGTTCCTCCCCCCGTGGAAGAAAGTGAGATTATCGTCCAATTGGTCGTGGACCCTTATGGACGGTCTTCCTGAAGACGAAGTCTTCCTGTTGAGATGATGATGGTGATGAAAAGGTCGTGGAAATGGGATAGGAGTTCGTGACGTGGCAAACGTCGTCGTAGATGATTCCTGGAACACGTTGCGTACCCTGGACTCGCGGATACGCTGTCGGCTGCGGGAACATTTCGGACGGGATCGACAACAATCCGAGTATTTGAACTGCGTCGTGATGCTGCAGTTAGCATCGTCAAGGTTCAAGGCGTAGATGCGAGCATCTGTGAGGCGATAGGAGACTTTGCATTATGAGACAGCCAAAAGGTAGCCTTGGGTGTTCCTGTAGTTAGAGTTGAGAACCGGTTCAAATTTTCGAACCGGTTTTAAACCGGTTTTCCCTCTCCGAACCGGTCTTTTCGAACCGGTTGTTTTAACCAGTACTCACATCAGTAATTTCACCTATGCAAACGTATTTATTTGTCAGAATATTCACACACGCGCGCGCACACTTACACACACACTCAACTAAAAACTCAGCTCAACTCCAACAAACATTTTAATGACGGGGCCATCTGCCCGTGTCAAAGGAAGGTGAGGGTAGGGGTGTAGTTGAAAAATATAATAATCATAGGGAAAATAATTAAACCAAAGCAAAAACAAAACGTCGGATGTACACACAGCGGGGAGACCATTGAGAACTGAAAACAGGACGCACGCACGGCCGGATGGACGGCCGGAAAGAAGTGGGACATATCGGGCCTGTGACACAAAGGGCATCCAAAACAGCACGTAACTGAATAGGTTTTTTTATATATAGTCTTGGGGTTCGGACCCGTGATTTGAGCGCGCGCGATCATGCGCACACGAGCGCACAGAAACATTCATGACAACTGTGTTATAGACCATTCATCAAGAAATGTTGTGAAAAAAACTGCATTGAAATACATGCAAAACTTCGCGAGATATTAGCGATTATGTGTTTCGGGGTTTGAACCCCG
The DNA here is from genome assembly GCA_017654935.2 of Phymorhynchus buccinoides. NCBI lineage: Eukaryota > Metazoa > Mollusca > Gastropoda > Neogastropoda > Raphitomidae > Phymorhynchus > Phymorhynchus buccinoides. Next base: position 1,397,587 of record JAGGCT020004139.1, read on the forward strand.
TAACTGGCGCGACCTTGACCTTAATGTAAAACTAAATACATCAGTGGATAGCTTGCATCTTGGCAAACTAGTATACCAAATTTGATGATGATAGACTGAATAGGTTTTTTTAGAAAAACGGACGAATAGCCGGCCGGACGGACGCCGGCCGGACGGACGCCGGACGGACGCCGGACGGACGCCGGACGGACGGACGAGACAGAAACAATAGTTCCCGAACCTTCGGCTCGGGGACTAATAATGGCGGTTGGAGTGTGAAGGATGGTGGCACATTCACAACGCAATGAACTAGCTTAGATATGTAGCGGGAGGATAAGGAATACAAAAGTATAATTAGATCATCGTAATTATGTACCTGAACAGAATAAACAAAATGAGAAGAGACAATATTTCACAATGGAAGCAAAAAAATATCACACACGAGCGCACGCGCACACTGACACACACACTCGCACAACCGCGCACACGCGCCCTTGCACACGCATATGCACGCACACTCAGTCCCAGGGCTGGGTGGAGAAAAGCTGTTATTGCTATTCTCTCATACTTACAACAGTAATGACATATTCTACTTTTAGACAACATCTTCAGTAAGCGCATTCATTGTAATCGAACCGTGAATGTATGCCCACATTAAGCAGTGTATGAAGCGTGATATATGTGATAATAGGGTTTTTATGCCCTCTTCGGCCTTTCGGCCATGTGGGGCATTGGGGATTTACTTTGAGATGCCTATAAGTGTGAGAGAGAGAGAGAGAGAGAGAGAGAGAGAGAGAGAGAGAGAGAGAGGAGAGAGAGAGAGAGAGAGAAGAGAGAGAGAGAGAGTATGTGTGTGTGTGTGTGTGTGTGTGTGTGTGTGTGTGTGTGTCACTTGCTCCTTACAACACCAGACAACTAGAAACAGCTACTCTTGGTTTACAAACACCCAATCTGCACTGAGAATCAGTGTTGTTTTTCGAAAAGAATGCGTTATTCTAAGAAAAACTTACTTTCAGTTTGCAGTTAAAAATCCGGTTCACAGCAACTCGAACCGGTTTTTCGAACCGCGGAATTTCAAGACCGGTTTTTCGGTTCAAACCGGTTTTTCCCCCCACCTCTACTAAGTTATTACATGCGTGTGGACAATACTCTTTCCATGCAGAGTTTCCTGACTCAGACCTGTCAGTCCTGCTACTATCAAATTCGTTGCATTGGCTATATTCGTAAATACCTCTCAGATGAAGCCACAGCAAAGCTTGTTACTTCCCTCATCCTATCTCGTATTGACTACTGTAATGCTCTCCTTTCTGGCCTATCAGTCTCTTCTCTATCTTGTCTCCAGCGTATTCAAAACACAGCTGCTCGTCTTGTCCTTAGGAAGAAAAAGTTCGATCATGTTAGCCCTCTTCTCCGTTCTTTGCACTGGCTTCCTGTCGCAGACAGAATTGAGTATAAATTAAACACACTTTGCTATAAATCTATTCATAAAGCTGCTCCATCTTACCTCTGTGACAATATTTCCATCTATACGCCAGCTCGCACTTTACGTTCAGTTTCTGACCCTCTTTCTCTCCAGATCCCTAGGTATAAGCTTTCAACTGTTGGTCGGCGCTCTTTTGCTGTCTCAGGACCGACCTCCTGGAACAAACTTCCGCTCTCCCTCCGTCAGCGACCGACTCTCTCTGCTTTCAAAGCTAACCTCAAAACCCACCTGTTCCCCCATCATTAAAGCTCCTCTCTCTTTATCTTCTCTCTCTTGCCATTAGGTCTGTTTCTGCTATATTCCATTTATGTTATCTGTGTGTGTTCGCGTTGTAAAACTTGTATTGCGTTTGTGTTTGAATGCGCTTTGAATGCTAACGTGTGTGTGCGCTTTGATTTGATTTCTATCAAGATTCAGCGCCGTATAAATACTGTATGTTGTTGTTGTTGTTGTTGTTGTTGTTGTTGTTGTTGTGTGTGTGTGTGTGTGTGTGTGTGTGTGTGTGTGTGTGTGTGTGTGTGTGTGTGTGTGTGTGTGTGTGTGTGTGTGTGTGTGTGTAGGGTGGAGGAGGGCGTATATGTGTTGGGTTAGTGTGTGTTTGTGAGGGTGGGGTGGGGTTGTATGCTGTGTCAAGTCAAGGCAAGTCAAAATTATATTTATTGAGCATAAAGAGATAAACTTTGACAGCTTTTCTGTTTACATTCTGTGCTCATCAAATAAAACTAAGGCTAGAAAAGCATGCAAGCAGAAAGGTAAAACATAAAACATCAAAAGAAAAGCATGCAAACGTAAATATGTGGTTGTCTCTGTCTCTGTCTGTCTCAGATCTGTCTCTGTCTCTCCCCCCCCCCCCCTCTCTCTCTCCCTATGTGATAAACACACGCCTTAAATGAACTTCGGATATAAAAAAAATGATCCGCGCTCGGCAATCAACAAGTAAAAACGGAAGTAGAGTTGGAGGAGGAGGGTGTGAAAAGTCCGGGTGGGAAAAGTCCTAGTTGGGAAAAGTCCGGGTGTAAACAGTCCGGGTGGGAATAGTCCTAGGTGGGAGAAGTCCGGGTGGGAAAAGTCCAGGTGGGAAAAGTCCGGACACCCGTGTAAACAACCATTGCACGACGAAAAGGTGCGTTGTCATCCATGAGGATTAGGTCCATTCTGCTGGTACGTACCAGCAGAAAGTTTGACGTGGACATCCAGGAACTCATCCCTGTAGTGAACAGCTGTCAGGGATTCCTTTTGAAGAATTCTTGACACTGATTTCCTTACCATGCTGATATAGAATCAAACCGTCTTAGACCCACCCCAAGGTCCGTCATGCTCTCTGACTCACGTTTCAAGGTAACACTCTCTTGAGAACCTCCACACCCTGGCAAGACCATCAGTGAAATAAAATCAGATCCTGAACTCGTTGGTGAAGAGAATGTATCTCCAGTCTCATAACATCCGATGACGTGGTTCTGGGCTCTCAAAAGATGGCACTTGCTTATGAGCAGGATGCCCAAATGTGCCCAGAGGGAATTAAGGCAGCATCATGGAATCCGATCCTAACACATTGGGTGGAAATGTTCCGCACTGAAACATTCAGCCAATCAAAATACTGCTGGAGAGTGTGTGAAACGATTTTGAAAGGCCTAAAAAGGCGGGAAAAGGCCATTTTTATTACCCGTTGCCCAATTTCTGCCACCTTCACGACGTCTATCAGCAGTACCAAGCTCATGGCAGTGAGTCCAAGCTCTGGACGGAACGCATTGCGATATTCCAAACACTAATGACACGACGAGTCTGTGCACAACTCTTCTCCAGCATGCCAACACAGAAAGACAACTCTTTGCGTGTCAAATGACGTCATTATTTCACCTCGACCATGAAACTTTGTCGATTGTACATAACAGCATTTACGGTGTGAGCAAGAAATGTTGTTGATTCTGACAATTTTGGTTACTTTTATGTTTTTGCTCCATTTCAGATAAATTACCCTTTTCTTTTTTCTTCTTTTCTGGTGGTGGTTGTGGTGCTCGTATTTCACGTGATACACGTGAACAGGAAGTTGGATAAAACAAGTTTGAGTGAGCTTGTGTTCATGGATGATTGCTCTTTCCGGTCATGTAATATTTATTGATTACAATGACATCACCTCTTAGTAATCAAGGTTCTAAAAACAGTATCCTTATCAAATTGTGAGCAGTGTAATGTGTCTCCCATTACGCCCGTTTCTCTGGTCAATCCCCAGCTTACCTCCCTTTAGTTTACTTACACGTAACTCCACCAAAAAGGCGCTGTTTGGGTCCGGGTTCTTTGCTTTGTTTGGAAGCAGAATACTTTTTTTTATTTACAAACAATTTTTGTGGATAGTTGGTGGATAGTTAGTGGATGGTTAGTGGATAATTAGTGCAGTTAAATCAAACGGCGACAAACTAATCACATGGACTTTAGTTACCTCCTCTCAAATTGTCACATGGACTTTCTTTTTCTTTTTCTTTTTAACTAAGAAGCACATTCTGCCATTTTCTTAAGCATCTGAATACTTCAAAAACATCGGGACTTTCCTGGTATTGCAGTACCTCCAGGATCGCCCCACCATCTTCATATCTATTAACATGTGCCTGTTCCAGGCAGGAGGACTTTTCTGTCATTCAAAAAAAGGGGGTATGGGGTTAGGATCAGCCTAGGATCGTTTTCATGAAACTGAGGGAAGCAGACTTTCAGGTGTTTCTTCTTCTTTTCTTCTTCGTCGATCGCTCAGCTTCCTGTCAAATGAGAGCAGATGCGTCATGCTGCCGTTATGCGCCTAATAAAGAAATAGTTAGGCCCAGCGCGTCCGACTTTGGCTGGAGAAAATGTCAGTAAGAATGTGTGTGTTTTAGAAAAAGTAGGAGAATGGACCGGTTTAGGCCAAAAGATAGACAGACAGACAGGAAACGGGTCAATGTGGGTACAGTAAGCAGAGGGAAAAGGCAGAGTCAAAGAGAGTGACAGATTAGAGGAAGTTACAAGCACAGAAATTCCAGAAGGTGGGGGGACTGTTTGCACAAAAGACACCCCCACCTCCGGTATCCCAAGGGGGACTTTGAGATTGAGGGTCGTTTTTCCCTTTTGCCTAGGGTGTGTAGTGCTTACTGTAGGATGCTGACCACAAACTGCCTTCCTATTATAACCTGCTGCCCCGCCATTGGACCACTGTCTTCTTCGCGCCGCCATTGGACCTGGACTAAATGAGACGTTCTCTCCAGGCGGATATTTCAGAGACGAGTCTCTGTTGCCTGTGACTGGAGGAGAGTAATACCAATGGCAGTACCACCAACACCAACATGCTTTCTGATAAACACCAAAGGCATTGGCATGCACACACATTTTTTTTTTTTTTTTTTTTTTTGGGGGGGGGGGGGGGGGGTGGTATTTGGTATATTCAAGTCACAGAGACTTACTTATCTCTGTGAAATTCAGCTGGCAGACTTGGGAAACCTAGCTATCAATTAGGTCATACCAGACAGCGGGATATTCTTCTTACTGACTTAACTGCCGTGGGATTTTTACGTGCGTAAAGCGTACGGGTCAGACTAACTTTATGTCCCCATCCGAAGGACTCGACGCTCAGTTCGATTTTTCTGTCCAACTAGAAAGTACTGTAGAGACTGGGATTCGAACCCGGGTCACTCACGCTGCAGTCACGCATTGAAATCGGCAGGCGAAGGTCCTAACCACTCTACCATCTGACACGAACCAGAAGGGTGTGTACAATAAAAATAAAATAAACCCTCTCTAACTAACACCCCAACAACACAGACACAGTGAATTCAAGTAGGCATAAAAGCAATCAAGCAGTTTATTTAAAAAACCGAAGCAATAATATTTCCTTTGCACAAGTAATCCGCCCAATACACAACCCCCAGCGATTTAGCGTACTAAATAACCAATGTCCCGTACAAATATTACACACAATAGCAATATCCCAATAATAGTATAATATAACCTCTACTTAACAACCCATTCGACAACCAAAATAATTAAATGCTAAATAAAATTTAAAAGAAGTAACCCCCCAAAAAAAAAAAACTGATAAGGGAAACAACCGCTGAAGGCTTACTAAATTGTTTCTACTTAAAAGAAACACCAACCTGAACTTCCCTCCCCTTAACTCACTATGTCAATGATAATAAAAATATAAAAAAAGATAGATAACTGAAGGATAGCTCAAGGTCAAATCACATACACTGGTGTAAAACAATCACCCAAATAATGCAGTGACCCACCTACCCAGCTAAACTCCTGTCAACTATTACTTACAATTAAATCTGTTCAGAAAGAATAGATGGTTGGAGTATAGCTAAAGACCAGATCACACACAAAGGTGTTAATCAAGAATGATCTGTCTTTCCAACTAAAACTCCCCCCAACTATTATAATTACAATTAACTGTAACTAGAAAGGCAAAACAGATGGTTGAAGTATAGTCAAAGACCAGATCTCACACACCGGTGTTTATCAACAATGATCTGTCTTTTCAACTAAAACTCCCCACCAACTGTTATAATTTACAATTAACTCCTAACTGAAAATTATTTCCCTTCACTCAACGTGAATAAACCCAATATTCCAAACTCCAAAAACCACAAAAACTGAGTGCTCAACACTAGTAATCACTCATCCACCTACAAGAGTGAACAAGAACCGAACACCCACGAGTATATATATTTAACCAAAATACACCCCAAATGTGTGCGCTACTATTCAACGCTGCAATGGCTGAACCCAATTTCAGCACCAAACAACAACCTCGCTGGTAATAAACCACGACAAAATAAAACTTATTTAAACAATGTCAACTCAACTAGTTATACTCCTTGCAGTGAAAGGCTACTTTGCCTGTCACTGAACAAGGGCAATAACTTGCTAACAAAATACCCCCATCCCAATTAACCTACTAATGAAGTGTAAGGAAATACCCCACACTCATTGTTGCTGTCACCAGTTATCGCTGTGGCGACAACTAAAAAGAAATAGTCTGGGACGGTATTCATGTCGAGATAGCATGAGACTTAGCATGATGCTAACTTAGAAGCTCTTCCAAAAGTCCTATTAAATCCTATAGGACATTGGAAGAGCTTCTAAGTTAGCATCATGCTAAGTCTCATGCTATCTCAACGTGAATACCGTCCCTGGTTAACTGGCACAACCGCACTGCGCCTTAAATTGGTTTAAAAAAAAGGTTAATAAAATTCAGAAGTCCGACGCGCGAAGTGTAGCCCTCCCAAGGCTCAGGGACAGCACGAACGGCGTCGCTCCACTTCAGCCTCGCGGCCCTTTACACCTAAATGGCTGGCTGGCGCCCCAGAGCGGAGAGCCTGTTTAAACAAAATAAAGCTATTTTAACCCTATGTCCCTATTAAACTAATATTCAAAAACTCCCCTTCTATTTCCACCTAGCCGTACATCACCACACCATTGAAATCAACACATCCCAATTATTATTGAATTGACACCTAAACGCCCTAACGCACAAACGCGACCTAAATACCACTAGCCTAACAACTTCCAGCTTGTCCCTTCCCAATTACTGAAACACAAAGTGTGTCTCCCAATGACATGAACCCACAATTCTCGTGCAGCACAAGCCACCAGCTTGTGATCCAAATTCTGTGAATGCCCTTGGGCTATTTTATATACAGCGGAGCAAAACCAATTGCATTAAAACAACACCAACTAAAATTTACCATTTAAAATCGCTAGGCCTATCTCTCTCTGGTTACACATCAATGCTTCATTCTATTGTTTTACAACTGTGCTGACATTGATTTCGCAGCTCTGCTTATTCAAAGCCAATTTAATTTATTTTAGGTGTGTAGCCCGGTGTGTACCAACCTCTGGCCTAACTTAATTATTACTACACCCAAGTCTTTGCCGTGTAAATGCATGTGTG
>JAGGCT020004139.1:1414965-1417335 GCA_017654935.2 Phymorhynchus buccinoides
CATAGAAGATAGAGAGGAGAGAGAGGAGTGGAGATGAGAGTCAGAGGAGGAGATCAGATAGACGAGAGAGAGAGAGGGGGGAGACGAATTGAGAAGTGTTAGAGATAGAGGATCGTGGGGAGGAGGAGAGATATTGAGTAATAACAGATTTGAGAGAGAGAGATCCGATTAGAGAGAGGAGGGAGAGATGTCTGAGAGAAGAGAGTGAGAGAGAGAGTAGAGAGGGTCCTGGTTTGCGCGGGAGAGCGGTTGAGGTGGGCGGAGAGACCATGAGAATATTGTTTCCTGTAGAGAGTTTAGAGTAATTGAGACAGTTTGAGAATGAGTGCGAACGAGCAGGAGGGCAGAAGAGTGAGATGAGAGTACGAGTAGAGGGAGAGACTTTTACGAGAGCGGAGAGCCGAGGGAGCAGACAGGTATAGTGAGAGGGACAGAGCGGAGAAGCGAGGAGGAGGACGAGTCGGTGGGAGAGGGGAGAGAGGCAGAGATACAGAAGGAGAGGAGGTAGACGGAGACAGAGGGCAGATGATAGAGAGACAGAAGTTTTTGCGCGAGAGGGGAGGAGAGAGCGAGAGAGACGATGGGAGAGAGGTTTGTGAATTGATTGAGTACAACGGCATAGAGAGAGGGTAGATTATGAGAGACGACGGTTTTTCCGGTATTGCGAAATCGAGAGATGCATGGTATAGAGTGTGATGAGCTAAGTAATCTGCTAGGTTTTGTAGTAGATGAAGAGGGGTGTAAGAGGAATTAGGAGAGATGAGAGGTTGGATGGAACGTAGAGAGAGAGTTAGTGGGATATTGTGAGTAGAGGGAAAAAAAAAATCAGATAAGGGGGAGAGATGAGTGCGGAGGAGGAAGAGAGGTAAGAGAGAGTATAGTTTTAGAGCTTTTATTAGTAGTATAAGGAGAGGGGTAGGGATAGAGCAGAGCTTAGTGTATTAGCTTAAAGGTAGTATGTAGTTTAAGTAGTTTAGTTACCTAGAGATTCGGTTTAGAAGTTAGTATAGTTTAGAGCGAGGGCTTGCCAAAATTGCTTCCTAGTCGTTGATTGTGCAAAATACCTATAGTTACAGCCGCGCATTACCGAAGCTGGTTAATGTTTTCAGTGAAGTTGTCGGTTGTTCCTGGCTGGTCTGGCTCTGTGCGTATGTTAACCACGATAACGTGTGAACAGACCCAGAGGGACCCAGGAAGGCTCCAGTTTTGCATGCGCTAGATAATTAATTTTAAATTATCCTAGGAAAAGTGAGAATTGAAGGTTCATGAACAAAACACCAATCAACCCAAATAAAGTATAACATGCGAAAATTCTTATTCTAGAACAAATCCGTAAGTTTTGTGAAAGTGATATAATAAAAAGTGCCACAAAGCATCACGCAAATGGTGGATCATTATCAAAATTTAAAAAGTAAAAATATAAAAATAAATGTACAAGGGCATTGCATGATTTTGTCTATCATATCAAATTTCTCAAAAACAACTAACTACATGTAAAAGTATCGTGCGAATGTGCCATAACGATATCATGATCTACGGGGGACAGACAGAGAGAGAACACACACGAGGACCAGCAACAGAGAGAGACACCACACGGGGACAGACAGGAGGAGAGACACACACGGGGACGACAGACAGAGAGAGACACACACGGGGAAGGACAGAGAGAGCACAAACGGGGACAGGGGACAGAGAGAGACACACACAGGGACAGCCAGAGAGAGACACACACGCGGGACAGACAGAGAAGACACACACGGGGACAGACAGAGAGAGACACACACGGGGACAGACAGGGAGACACACACGGGGACAGACAGAGAGAGACACACACGGGGTCAGACAGAGAGAGACCACACACGGGGCAGACAGAGATAGACGGGCACCAGAGACAGAGAGAGAGACCACCAACGGGGTCAGCAGAGAGGAGGACACCACACGGGGTCAGACAGAGAGAGACACACACGGGGACAGACAGAGATAGACGGGCACAGAGACGAGAGAGACACACACGGGTCAGACAGAGACACACACGGGACAGACAGAGGACACACACGGGGCAGACAGAAGTGCGCAAAAAGACAAAGATGGTACAGGGGGTGGGCGAGTTAGGTGGACCACAGATATAGAAAAAGTAGTAATCATCATCTATTATATTATTATTCTGTTGGTTTCTTCTTCGTCTTCTTCTTCTTCTTCTTCTTCCTCTTCTCCTACTTTTTCATTGTTCTCCTTCTTCTTGATTCTTCTCCTTTTCCTCTTTCTTATGTTTGTATTGTCTTTTTGTGCTTTTTCGTCTCTCTTCTTCTTCTTCTTAATTCTTTCTTCTTCGTCGTTCTTCTTCTTCCTCCTCCTCCTCATCTCTCTCTT
>JAGGCT020004139.1:1417835-1432835 GCA_017654935.2 Phymorhynchus buccinoides
CTTTCGTGGGGTATATGTCTCATTAAATCCGCAGGGATGTGCAGGGGGTGCAGGGTGGCTTACGGTCTATTGACTTACATTGAAAGGGTCATTACTCAGAGAGAGAGAGAGAGAGAGAGAGAGAGAGAGAGAGAGAGATGAGAGAGAGAGAGAGAGGAGAGAGAGAGAGAGAGAGAGAGAGAGAGAGAGAGAGAGAGAGAGAGAGAGAGAGAGAGGAGAGAGAAGAGAGAGAGAGAGAGAGAGAGAGAGAGAGAGAGAGAGAGAGAGAGAGAGAGAGAGAGAGAGAGAGAGAGAGAGAGAGAGAGAGAGAGAGAGTTACATACGAAGACAGCTGAGTGAACAACATTAATAATTTAACAAAAAATAAGTAAAGGATGCAAAAAAGAAAGAAAATTAAATCAAACTTACCCTGTGGTATCCACGTTCCAACGAGAGCAAGAGAGGACTGCTGAAACCCCCCACACATACTGTGGTTTTTATATCAAAGAGAACTACAGAAATGATGCTGACCAAGCAGTAACGGTGTTTGTTGTCGACTTCCTATCTGACTAGCTATTTTATGGTCAATCTGATAAAGGTGAAATTTAAAAGCTAGATTTAATGATACGATACGGATAGAAATCCTCAACAACACAGGCCTAATTATGCCTAACTAGCGCAACTCCGAGTACCAGTAACGCCTAGTAACGGTAACGCCTAGTAACGGTAACGCCAAGTACTGGTAACGCTGAGTACAGCAAATTTGAAGCGATTCGGTTAAGAAACGGTGGGGTCGTAGCGCGCGCGTTTCTGAACAAATTCGCTTCCGGTTTGGTACACGGATAGTCACCGTCCCCGGTCATCTTCCTGCCAAGATCGAAGACAATCGGTCCAGAAACACCAGAGATACGGGCGCATTTGCCGAACCGCACAAATGACACGGCCGCCTCGGTTGCCGTTGCCATCGCCCCGTTAGGGCTCACAGCAAATTTGAAGCGATTCGATCGAAAAACGGCGGAGTTATAAGGCCCGTTTCGTGTTTCAGACACACAGACACACACACACACACACACACACACACACACACACACACACACGGACACTTGCTAAATTACTATATGATTGCATGACAGTGCATACAAAAACCTGGCATGAGTTTATCGACGTGTTTTTCAACAGGATACAATTGTTTGTCAGCAGTTTGTTTCTTTTCATTTCATGTCTGTGAACTTTGTAAGCATTCATGGTATTCTGCACCCTTGTAGATTTAAATGATTTGTTTTATTACTGTAGCACGAGTTTTCTTATTAGTCGTGCCTGGGGGGAAAGACTAAGCATAATTTATTAAAACCCTATGATTGTGATTTTAAGCAGTAGCCACAATGTTTTCTTTTCTCTCCTATGTCTTTCGTAACCCTTGCTAGGGGCGGGTCTGTAAGGAGAATTTTGAAATGTTTGAGAAATGCGTAACACACACACACACACACACACACACACACACACACACACACACATACACACACAGACAGACACAGACACACACAGACACACACACACAAACACACACACGCACGCACGCACACGCGCACACACACACACACACACACACACACACACACACACACCACACGATGTGTTTGCTTGATGATGCCTTTCTTTATCCCCAGAGTCAACATCTACTGTCACCATGCACTCACACACACACACACACACACACACACACACACACACACACACACACACACACACACACACACACACACACACACACACACACACACACACACACACACACACTTCGTCTCCCCATCCCAGTCCTGAGGCTCCGGTTTCAAAAGAAGGAATTTCTTCATTGGGCAATAAAAGAACAGGCGATGGCCTTGACGACATTTCAAATGAAATGCTGAGACACTCACCAGACAAGTGGGCACAGTATCTTCATAAAATAATGGAAAAATGCTGGAGTGAAGGTAACTTACCAGCAGTGTGGAAACATTCAATCATAGTTCCAATTCTGAAAAATGGCAAACCCAAAACAACGTGAACAGTTATAGACCAATATCCCTTACTTCGAACACACGCGAGCGTGAGTGAAAATCCGTTTAACGTCCTCCGGTCTGAAACAGACACATATGGGACATTAGTAGATGTAAAGATGGTGGGAACGATACTGGAAGCAATGCCCGAAGGCAGTGCAACAACAGTAAAGTCCCGAATTGTTTTAGCAATACAGATAATTGCTAACAATTAAACAATTACATATTGAAACGAAAAAATAAGAACACATGCGAGTTAATGGAGAATATAATAACTGCGCGTTTAACTCACTTACGTAATACAAACAATGTTATCTCAGTCCATCAAGCTGGCTTCAGGTCAGGAAGGTGCACAACAGATCACTTAGTAAAGTTGTCTACAAACATTAAACGCCAATTTGCTCATAGGCAAAATGTGTTGGTAAAATGTTTTAACATTAAGAGAGCCTACGATCAGGTGTGACATGCTCAACTGTTGCTTAAACTTAAAAGAGCAGGAATCTGTGGCAGAATGTATTCGTTTGTGAAAGGATTTTGTCTTGTAGAACAATCCAAACGAGAGTTGAAAATACATATTCGTCTCTAAGTTATCGACATATGGGGGTTCTTCAAGGATCTTTCACCGCTCCATTTCTATTCAACATCATAATATCTGACCCCCAATCGACGAAGCTTTCCAAGAATGTTAACCCTTTCACCGCCAGCCATATTTCAGCCAAAAATGTTCAAAAAAATCCATCTGCAGTATTGGGGATTCTTCTGTAACATTATATAAACTAAGGTCTATCCTTACTTCCGAAAACTAAGACAATAGGGTCTTTGGATAATAGACCCCAATTTGAAGCCTTTTAATAACATAGGTCTTGAATCACTGTGGTGCTAAAGTGCGACTTTGGTAGTGAAATGGTTAAAGTAGTGCAGTATGCTGATGACATTTGCATACGGCTAGATGTAAATATGAAGAATATCTCGAACAGACAAGTGAAGCACATTCAAAACTTTCATTAATCTTAATTGGACAAGATACGTTCTGTCATAACTGGACACTGCAAAGGGCACCTTTTGCAAGAGTGAATGCCCTTGGTGGGTGGGGGAAGATGGTTGAGTACTGACCAAACAAGGGCATAACTCTCGCCAATAACCCTATTTGAGGCCACTTAATGGCTGCTTTTGTGTTAATGCCCATTTTGGATACTGACCAACAAGGGATTAACTTTTGCCGTCAAGGGTGTTAATAACCCTAGCTGCAATGGTCAACAGAGAATGGTCTAAGTGTATCTGTTAAAAAAGTCATATGATGGTATTCAGTGCTGGAGATCCTCAAATAAAGTTACCACGTTGTTTGTATAGAAGGAATCGATCGAGTTACAATTTAAAGACACAACAAACATTTTAGGTAAATTAACATGGAAAGGTCATCTTGAAAACACTTTAAAACAAAGCAAAACAAAATAACACACACAAACGCCTACAAACGCGCGCTATCAGATGTATTTTCGATCTGTTTTCTATAAATCATTCATATTTCATAGCCAAAAACTGAAGATACAGAATATAAAATTTTGCAAACTTTCAGTCATATCTCATATGCACGCTCACACGTTCACACGCGTTGGTATTAGGTATTATTAGGTATTAGGTACTTTATAGTCACAGAGGCGTCTCTGTGAAATTCGGGTTGCTCACACCTGGAGAGCGCGTTGCAGCCAGAGGCGCGCCACCCAATGTTGTGTTTTGTTTTGTTTTTTTTTTTTGCATGCGAATTTTGTCACTGATGAGGGGGGGGGGGGGGGGGGGGGGGGGGGGGGTAAATTTTGACCAAATGACAACTTTTTCGTTGCCACTGGGTTTAACGTATGCTAAGTGCATGGGCACACACGGGACCTCGGTTTATCGTCTCATCCGAAAGACTCCACGTTCAGACCATTATTAAGGCCTAGTGCAGAATGAGAGGAAAAATCCCCTGTACCCAGGTTCGAACTCGGGTTTACTTGACACGAAGCGAACGCGATACCACTGTGCCACTCTACACCTGGTAGGAGCAACCCGAATTTCGCAGAGACGCCTCTGTGACTATGCAATGCCAAACACCTGATACCAAAATACGTGAAAGCGAGTGAGATGACAAGGATAAGCCATCTAATTAGAATCTAATTATCATCTCACAAACAAACTGTAAATTAGTCCATACTTTGAGATGTTCAGTTAGGACAATTGCGGCTGTAAAGCTGGAGACAGACTATGCGACTGCCTCATATGACTCGATCAGGTCGTGACGTAGACCAAATTTTGTTTCCTGCACAGAAGAGGTCACAAGCCATCTGACTCGATCAGACTCGATCAGTGAAATTTAGAACCCGCCCTATTCGGCCCTGTCACCTGACAGGGCCCGACTGAGTCAGATTGATCGAGCAGCATGGTATGCAAATGAGGTGAAACGTCACGACCTGATCGATTCACATGAGGCAGTCGCATAGTCTGTCGCCGGCTTAAACAAGAAAGACACAGGCTGCACAGACACACACGTGCGCGTGCGCACGCACGCACGCACGCACGCACGCACGCACGCACGCACGCACACACACACACGTACTACACAATAGGGCCTTTGTATTTACAGAAAGTAGTATTGATGCCAAAAGAAAAATAACAAAAACCGCCGCCGTACGTGGCGCAGTGATAACGATGCAGACACACACACACACACACACACGCACGCACGCACGCACGCACGCACGCACGCGCGCACGCACACACACACACACACACACACACACACACACACAAATGCTACAATAATAATTTTTTAAAAAGTCGTTTGAATCCAGAAGGGTGTAGAATGAATGCTTAAAAAGTTAGTAAGTGGGTCTTTGAAATGAAGACGAACAAACTGATGACAAACAAACAATTGTAGGGCCTATCTGTTGAAAAACAAGTCAAGGACACTCACCACTTCCCTTATGTTATGCACTATCATACAATTAGGCATAAATATGTTGTTGAGATTTTTCTATCCATATTGTCTAATTTAATCTAGCTTTTAAATTTCACCTTTATCAGATTGACCATAAAATAGCTAGAGTCAGATATTAGAAGTCGACAACAAACACCGTTACTGCTTGGTCAGCATCATTTCTGTAGTTCTCTTTGATATAAAAACCACAGTATGTGTGGGGGGTTTCAGCAGTCCTCTCTTGCTCTCGCTGGAACGTAGATACCACAGGGTAAGTTCGAATTAATTTTTATTTTATTTTTCTTCAAACCCGATTTTAGCAATTTCGGCGTCAAAGCCAGGACGTTTTAGTGCATTAAAAATGAACTGGTCGTTTTTCTACTGGATCATTCACCCCATCAAACTGATTACTTCTGCTAAATACTTATTCACAGTCACATAACCACTAGATAGTCATATGATGTGAAACTAGTGCACAGTAAACTCTGGCAACTGATTTGCGAACGATTACAATACAGTTTCATCAAATTGTTGTTCTGTGCTGTCCTAAATGCTCTACACAGAAGCCATGTTTATTAGAAACAGTAATATAAACAAGAGGGAACGATATGAACTACCGCTGTTTGAGTGTATGGCAACCCAGTGCTTGATAATGCCATGATCGACACCGTCCATGGTTAACTTGATTATCAAAGAATCTAAAAGGGTAAGATGGACTACTTAAGAGTTACAGCGAACCGGGCTGATAGAGTTATCGTTAGTGGGGTAGTTATACACCATTCACAGCGGCGGCTATCCAAAAATTCAGACTGGATTTTGAACGGAGAATTCAACTGGCCTATCGACGTGTAAATGTGTCACGTTTAAAAGGGACGTAACCAGTGTTTCTGTCCTCACTACTCATATAGGGAAAAGAGACCGGATGCTTGTCTTCCCCTATACAGTTTTTGATATTATGAACCAAGAAGGGATATGATTTTGAACATCCTTGACCAATAATGTAATGTCCTGATTGCAATGCGAAGTGGATGCACCACTAATTTGTTTATAACAATAAACACCTTGCTACCTTTCTATTGTACGGGCTATCTCTCGCTCACAACATTGCGTAACACTTCTTGGACGATACGTTCACCTTCTGGCATAGGATGAGCATGGTGAACATTGCGTAACACTTCTTGGACGATACGTTCACCTTCTGGCATAGGATGAGCATGGTGAACATTGCGTAACACTTCTTGGACGATACGTTCACCTTCTGGCATAGGATGAGCATGGTGAACATTGCGTAACACTTCTTGGACGATACGTTCACCTTCTGGCATAGGATGAGCATGGTGAACATTGCGTAACACTTCTTGGACGATACGTTCACATTCTGGCATAGGATGAGCATGGTGAACATTGCGTAACACTTCTTGGACGATACGTTCACCTTCTGGCATAGGATGAGCATGGTGAACATTGCGTAACACTTCTTGGACGATACGTTCACCTTCTGGCATAGGATGAGCATGGTGAACATTGCGTAACACTTCTTGGACGATACGTTCACTTCTGGCATAGGATGAGCATGGTGAACATTGCGTAACACTTCTTGGACGATACGTTCACTTCTGGCATAGGATGAGCATGGTGAACATTGCGTAACACTTCTTGGACGATACGTTCACCTTCTGGCATAGGATGAGCATGGTGAACATTGCGTAACACTTCTTGGACGATACGTTCACCTCCTGGCATAGGATGAGCATGGTGAACATTGCATAACACTTCTTGGACGATACGTTCACCTTCTGGCATAGGATGAGCATGGTGAACATTGCGTAACACTTCTTGGACGATACGTTCACCTTCTGGCATAGGATGAGCATGGTGAACATTGCATAACACTTCTTGGACGATACGTTCACCTTCTGGCATAGGATGAGCATGGTGAACATTGCGTAACACTTCTTGGACGATACGTTCACCTTCTGGCATAGGATGAGCATGGTGAACATTGCATGTTCTGGAAAATAAGACAAGGAATTTTCTTCTGTGTATTTATTATATTAAACATAAACACCCTCTCGTGCCCACTGTCCCATTTTTAGTACGGCATTTTGCAGAGCTACAGATGCAAGTAGTAGAATGTTCTGAATAATCCATAAACACATGTTTTAGTTAATATCATTATCTCCATTTATTCTTCTGTATCTTGTGTAAAAATATGAATTGTGTAGAAGCTGTGGGCCAATCATTTTATTTTTCTGTTTACCATCCCATCCAGAAAATTGCAAATGGCGGCCGCCCATGGAAATGTGCATTGCAATAATTCTTCTAGACCACCATAGTTTGGTAGACCCAACTATAATTGACATGCCTGGCACACAAATGTAGCTGTAGAAGTTTATTTGACAAAGTATTACCCCTAAAACCTAGCGTCCCAAAAATGGACCAGAGGGCATATATGGGTTTGACATTATGTACGTTTTGGAAATGCGTAGAAAATATAAATGTGAAGATACATGTGCCTTTATCAGAATTGTGGTGTTTGTAAATAATTAAGTTTGCTCAAAATCATGTGTGTGTGTGTGTGTGTGTGTGTGTGTGTGTGCGTGTGCGTGCGCCCGCGTATGTGCGCGCGCGTGTGCACGCGTGTGTGTGTCCTGCATAATTAAGACATGCATGTAGACATTTTCTGTCATAGTTATCGTTTAATTTGAACACAGGTCAAAGATTTCAAGTCATGGAGTCGAACTCCGGATTCGCTACGCTCTCACTGCTGCTGTTAATCGGCCTTTCAAAATGTAAGTCAACCTTTTTTTAAAGGGACCCGTTTCTTACAAGAAATATTTTTGTCCCGAATTTGCCAGAACATTTTGCTGTTTTGGTTTGTTAATTCAAAATTCATCCATAAACACAATTGTTTGTTTTTCTTTTCCAAAAGTATTATGTTCTGTTCTTACATGGTGGGTTTTTTCTTCAGAACGCATCTTTCAGCGTGTATTGTAGCGAACGGGACCGTGTTTTTTTGTTGTCACAAAGAAGCTAACCCCCCATTACCAGTGTACTAGAGACCCATAGTCTCAGGACGTTCTTCTTCCCCCATAACTCTCTCATTGAACGAACGTGAGTTTAGCGTCCAATTGGTCATCGACCCTTATGGACATTCTTCATGAAGACTGTGGGGTCTTATCGGGGTGAAGACGACACAATGGCAATGAGAGTCTGGTAGTGAGTTTAGCGTCCAATTGGTCATCGACCCTTATGGACATTCTTCATGAAGACTGTGAGGTCTTATCGGGGTGAAGACGACACAATGGCAATGAGAGTCTGGTTAGCGTCCAGTTGGTCATCCACCCTTATGGACATTCTTCATGAAGACTGTGAGGTCTTATCGGGGTGAAGACGATACAATGGCAATGAGAGTCTGGTAGTGAGTTTAGCGTCCAATTGGTCATCGACCCTTATGGACATTCTTCATGAAGACTGTGGGGTCTTATCGGGGTGAAGACGATACAATGGCAATGAGAGTCTGGTAGTGAGTTTAGCGTCCAATTGGTCATCGACCCTTATGGACATTCTTCATGAAGACTGTGGGGTCTTCTCGGGGTGAAGACGACACAATGGCAATGAGTGACTTTTTGTTTGGAGGCAAGCGGATTCGGAGCAGCGTACTACTTGTCGATGGCTTAGAGTCAAAACGGACTATCTTTGGATAGTCCATTGACGTATTATTGAACTTATTACGAAAACTAATAAATTGTATAAAAAAAAAGACTGCTGAAATATAGAAAGCAAAACCCCCTTTTTATATTTCTGCAGTCATTGTTTGATACAAGTTATTAGTTTTTGCAATAAATGCAATAATACGTCAATGGACTATCTAAAGATAGTCCGTTTTGACACCAAGCCATCGTTGTATTCGGGCTCGTGCAGATAAGAGTCTGTATCTCGTTTGGTTTCTGTTTTTCAACGTGATGGCATCCCAGCAGGTCTGGCCTCCTCTAAGGCGTTTGCGGCTTTTATTGGCTCATCTTCAAGGTTTAGCCTTTCTCTCATTGGTTTCTACCCCTAAATTTATAGCTAACAATGTTCCATATGTACCCTTCGGGTCCAGAGGACGCACAATCTTTAATTTCTTTCGTTACCTCTCTCATTGTTCCCTTGCACGTGTGTAGCGTGCATGGAGGGGACATGTTTTATTTCTCCAAAACTCAATCACACTTTTCAAAGTTCGACAAATGTTAATTTCTTAAAATGGATTCAATATGTTGTATGCAAATTTGACAAGCAAGTGAGCTATTCAGTCTATTTTGACAGCAATTTAAATTAGATCTCGATTTTGAAATTAAAATGTTTAATTTTGGGGGGAAACAAACACTCCGTGTATTAAAACTACACATATGAGCTACGCAAAACTGCTATCAAAATATAGACAAATTAAGTGATTATCGCTGAAAGTAAAAAGCAATCAATTTCTTGCTTTTGGGGATCTTGTATTTCTTATTTATATTACGCACGCGTGAAGCGTACATAGTAAGGGAAACAGCAAACAATGACAACACCTGTACTCAGATTCACCTGTACCCTGCACAACCTGGTTCCTTCACATGTACCCCATTGCCTTTGCCTTCCACCCCCCTCCCCCACCCCTGTCCCCAAAGGAAGCGAAGTCTGCAATTAAACCCTTCCAACCCCAGACATTTTTAGCCTAAATTTTACTTCAAAGTTACCTTGGAATAGAAAAGTTTTGTTTGCTATGCAGGGGATTCATTTTTGACATGGGTTACATTAGGCCTATTCTTATCTCCCAACATTAAGAAGAACACGTCATAACAGAGCCTGATTAAACGCGTTTTAGTGGCATGGGTGTTAAATCAGTGTGGTGCTGAGCCACTGGTGATGAAAGGGTTTTTAATATAATGCAAGAAAGCGTGATATTTAGGGGAAGACGGGGTAAAAAGCGCATGGGCGGGTAAGAAGCCCACCCCAATTATCTCACGAAAAAAAAAAAAAATTCAGTCAAATTTGCCCATGAGACGAATGCTAGACATTAACGCTCGTCTCATGGGGAGACTGAAATTTGCATTTCATGAGATAATTGGGGTGGGCTTCTTACCCGCCCATGCGCTTTTTACCCCGTCTCCCCTATACACTAGACGATTTTCGGAAGAAAAAAAAATAGGGGAGGGCACTTCGTGAAAATTAGAGTTGTTTACCTCCATTACTCGGTCAAATGCAACAATGGCGTCGAAACTTGAAACCGCAGGATGCGAGTCAGCGACTTGCAAACTGGTTTTTTTAAAGAAAAATTAGGTGTGGCCAGTGGCCATAATCTGAAGGAAAAAAAACTTGCACAATATGACGTAAAAATATAAATGACATATTTGTTTTTGAATGACGCACGGTGTTCTAAGTGCTGTGCGTCTGCTCAAACACACGACTCGATAGGATACGAGAGTTGATGGTAGAGTGACTTCCCCCTGTTTGACCGATTTAATTAGGCAAGATCACTCCCACACACCATGAAATTACTCCCATTGATTATTTCCGAACAATGTCTGTCTGTGTACACGCGTGAGGTCGTGTGTGTATATATGTATGTCCGTGTGTGTGTTAGAGAGAGAGAATGCGAATGCGAATATTTTTATTCGGTTAAGGCCCAGGCCCTTCACTGAAGGGGTGTCAAATAATACAACTATGTATTACTTACATGTGTGTGTGTGATACAAATATGTATTATTTGCTAGAGAGAGAGAGAGAGAGAGAGAGAGAGAGAGAGAGAGAGAGAGAGAGAGAGAGAGAGAGAGAGAGAGAGTATGAATGAATGATTTATTGTGGAAGCTTTACAAAGCCTTTCACAAAGGGAATGTGGGGGTGGTCAGTGCTTAGACAAAAGTTTGAAGTAGGCCTGCTTGGAAAGATCATAATCACAAAAGAACACTAATAAATGATTCACTTTCAGGCTGGGCAGCCAGTGTCCACTCCAGTGAAGACAGGGAGAACCCGATGGTAAGTGAGGACCAATGCCTTTCATGCTCAGTTGAATGAAGTGTTGTGTCTGAAAGTTCCGAGGTTGGTCTGCTACTCTGTACCTCTTCCTTACACTTAGATAGGTGACTAGCTTTCGTAGGTCACTTGATAGTGGTCGTGTGTTCTAGAGATGAAGAATTCTCTATGGTTAGTCCCCGAGCCGAAGGTTCGGGGAGCTATTGTTTTTGTCTGGTCCGTCCGTCCGTCCGTCCGTCCGGCGTCCGTCCATCCGTCCTGCGTCCGTCCGTCCGTCCGGCTATTCGTCCGTTCTTCTAAAAAAACCTATTCAGTCTATCATCATCACATTTGGTATACTAGTTTGCCAAGATGCAAGCTATCCACTGATGTATTTAGTTTTACATTACCCGCTGTGCAGTAGGCCCTTTGTGTCACAGGCCCGCTATGTCCCACTTCTTTCCGGCCGTCCATCCGTCCGTGCGTGCGTCCTGTTTTCAGTTTTCAGTGGTCTCCCCGCTGTGTGTACAGCCGACACATTCCGATTTTGGAGTAGCTCGGCGATGCTGCGAGGGGACTTTGCAGCCGCTCTAAGTTGCACTGGTTGTTTATTGATGTTGTATCCTCTCCAAGCCTCATTGTGGCTTTAGTGAACTCTTCAGATAAAATTTGCTTGAGATCTTTTTTTGTACTGGCTTCACGTGCATAGTATGTGACCCGTTACCGCAAAATGAGTCGTGTTGTCCCTAGCTCACTTACCCCCTAGGGGCAATTTTAGGTGGAAGGGGGTCAAATAATCAAATCTCAGATTTTGACTTATTATTGAACAACTGGTCTTTCGTTACCTCACACAGAAGTATTGAAGTGTAAAAACAATCCTTTCTGCCTTAAAAGTGTGTTTTTGTCAGAAACATCTGGTGGTTTTGTACACATTTTGAAACTTTCCGGTTCCATTTTATCATTTCGCCGATTCCCTGAGTAGTATGACTTCAGATCTTCACAATTTTCCAACAAATAGAATGCCCCCCCCCCCCCCCCCCCCCCCCCCCCCGTGGGGATACCGGGGGGTGTTTTGTACAAATAGTTCCCTCACCTTCTGGAAGTTCTGTGCTTGCAACTTCCTCTAGTAATGTCATTCTCTTTGACTCTGCCTGTTCTCTTTGCTTACTATCATCTGCTATCTTTCTATCTCACAGGTCCATTCTCCTGCCTTTTTTCTATAAATTCTTACAAAGATTTCTTCAGCCGAAGTCGGACATGCTGGGCCTACTTATTTCTTAGTTAGGCGCATAACGGCAGCATGACGCATCTACGCTCATGTGACAGCAAACTGTCTGAGCGAACGAAGAAGAAGATGAAGAATGCTTGGTTTGTTGGAAAGCTCTTTCAATGCAGACTAATGATTTGTTATTAACTCAAAAGTGGCCCCAGGGACAACACGACTCACTGTTTTGTGGTGACGGGTCACATACCAGTGTCTGCCAGTCTGTCGTTTCTCTCCAAGATTACCAGATAGCAGAGAGGTGTTCTGGATGGGTGGGCTAGAATGTGTATATTATTGTGGAGCTGCCTTGTAGGACACAAGGATTTGTGGACTGCTGGCATTGAGGAAGGTTTCTAAAGGCTGACCAATCCCTTTGGATAGAACGCTACGAACACAGGATTTACAAGTGGACCAAACTATAAAGAGAAAAATGTCATAGTTTTCATTAGGTCCCGAGCGAATCTGGGTAACTATTGATTTTGTCCGTGTCCATGCGGCGTCCGTGCCCCTGTCCGTCCGTGCACGCCTCTGAATTATACATCGCGTTTTCAGTCTATTCAAGTCGGTTTATCTTTTGCTAAACAAGATTCATACGATATCACATATCGACTGTTGTTGTATTCTTATTTCAAGGTCAATATCACGCAGCTTACGGGGTTAGAACCGTAAAACATAGAATCGTCAATATATCGCAAGGATTATAAATTGATAAGCATAGATTTGTATTTATTTGCATCCGCGCGGATGTGCGTGAAATTACGAGGGTGTGAAACCCCAACTTGTATTTCGTGAACCATTGCACATAATCCCTTCAAGCTTGGTGTGGTAGTGCATCATGGTACACAGAAGGTCCCATACAAAAACAATGATATCTGTACCAACCTATTATACCTGTGCCAGCCTTGACTTTGAAATTTGACCTATATATATCTTTCACATCGTTGGACTTACAATGTTCAAATTTGGTATGAATGTGCATTGGCTTACGGTAATTCCGAGTATCGAGTAGCCTACCGAGCAAAGTCAAAGTCCCGTCGGTCATAGCTTGCATAACGTACCTTGACCTTACCGAGATGAGCGAGCATGCGAGGGAACAGTGCAGCCGCGTTGTTTCATGCAGACTTGTGTAACTAATTCTTTTATTTATTATTTTATTTTTTGCGTCATTTCCAGAACGCGAGCATGACGAAGATCTATGGCGGGGTGGAGCTGAAACCCAACGAGTTGCCACATTTGGTCCACGTGGCTTACTACGAAAGAGGTGTATTGAAGCAGCTGTGTGGGGGCTCCGTTATCTCCTCTACCTACATATTGTCTGCCGCCCATTGCTACAGGTAAGACTGTCTATCTATGTTTCTGTCTGTCTGCCTGTCTGCCTCTCTCTCTCTCTCTCTCTCTCTCTCTCTCTCTCTCTCTCTCTCTCTCTCTCTCTCTCTCTCTCTCTCTGTCTCTCTCTCTCTCTCTCTCTCTCTCTCTGATCGCTTCAATCTCTTTCATCCGTGTCAATCTGGCTTCAGAGCAAAACACTCATGCCACACTGCTCTTACAACTCTTGTTGACAAATGGCTAACTTATATGAACAACAACGAAATTACTGGCGCTTTAATAGTTGATTTTGCAAAAGCCTTTGACGTTATTGACCATTCCTTATTACTAAAAAACCCTCAAAATGTATGGTTTGTCTTCCGATACACTGAATCTGATGTCATCAATTTTAACTGACAGGAAACAGGTGGTGGCTGTAAATAGCTCTGTTTCGTCGTCTCTGTTTCGTCGTATGGCATTCCTCAGGGGTCTATCCTAGGACCAATACTTTTTTCTATTTATATTAATGACTTGCCTCTAGTTATAAGTTCCCTATGTAAACTTTTTGCCGATGATGCAACACTACACACAAGCCATTCCAATGATACAACAGTATTTCAAACGTTACAAAACAGCATCGATGAACTTTTAAATTGGGCAGAGTTGAATCATATGAGCTTGCACCCATTAAAAACCAAACTAATGATAATTACAACAAGACAAAAACGCCAGAACCTCCCTAACAACTCTTTGACTCTCTTTATTAATGGCAATGCAGTTGAGGAAGTTGGGAGTCACAAAGTTCTTGGCGTTGTCGTTGACAATAATCTTTCTTGGTCCGATAATGTCACTAAAACCTGCAAATCCGTGTCTTCAAAGATTTATCAGTTGTCTAAAATAAAGCATTTCCTAGACCTCCATTCACGTAAGATATTTTTCCACTCATTTATTGAATCGCATATCAACTACGCGTCAACTCTGTGGGATGGCGCTAGTGAAAATATTTTGAAAACTCTTTCAAGTCTTCATAGACGAGCATTAAAACTGCGTGCGTGCGTTGGTGCGTGTGTGTGTGTGTGTGTGTGTGTGTGTGTGTGTGTGTGTGTGTGTGTGTGTGTGTGTGTGTGTGTGTGTGACAAATCTAACTAGTTAATTAATTGGATGCTACGCCATCTTTATCTCAAGATGGCGGCTGTACCCCTCTTCAAACCGCTCTTGGAAAAATAAAATGGAGACAACTTATATCCAGCCATATTAATTAGAATATATACTTTGTTTATGATCAGAGATCAGCTTTGAAAAAGAAAGTGAAGTGTGTGTGTGTGTGTGTGTGTGTGTGTGTGTGTGATGATGATGTGTGCGTGCGTGTGCGTGTGCGTGCGTGCGTGCGTGTGCGTGCGTGCGTGCGATGATGCGCGATGATGATGTGTGTGTGTGTGTGTGTGTGATGTGTGTGATGATGTGTGATGATGATGCGTGATGATGTG
>JAGGCT020004139.1:1437835-1449990 GCA_017654935.2 Phymorhynchus buccinoides
TACGTAACAACAAGACAAGACCAAAAATGCAAAAAAAATTGACATCTAAATTTCCACTTCTATTTATATGTAAATCCAAAATCGAAGAAGTAGATTCACATAAAATGCTAGGTGCTATCATTTTTAAAGATCTGTCTTGGACTGATCACATCGAATCCCTGTGAAAACGTTTTTCCAGAAAAGTATTTCAATAAACAAAAATTGAAAAGTGTTTAGATACCCATTCTCGTAAACTATTTGTCTGTGCCCATATACTCTCAATAATAGACTATGCATCCACGCTATGGGATAATTGCAGTCAAACTAACTTAAAAGTAATAAATTGCTTGTATAAAAAAGTTAATTTTGCTAACATCCAGTTCTTTGACACATGATGATTACAAAAAAACACTTAATATTATAACGCTACACATAGACTATTCTTCAATAAAATTTAAAAAAAGCATGCAAAACGTTGTCAATGGAAACACATCTAAAATGTAACACATGCATTTACATTCAACATCCATAGACATAATCACTTGTTATCATTTCCTAGACCACATAACAATATCAGCAATCAAGTTTTCTTTACTCTGGTGGTACAATTACCAAAAGGCTTTAAAAATTTAAAGAACACACACACAAACGCACACATGAACACACACACAAACGCATACACACACAGATGCACGCACATGTAGGCCTATTCAAAGTATGCTGACATTACAGACACGCCGGGCTATCTGTATGTATGTGTATGTGTGTGTGTGTGTGCGCGCGCGTGCGTTCATGCATCCGTGTGTGTGCGTGCGTATGTGAATGTCTGTACTTGCGTATGTTTGCTTGCGCTCGCGCATGTGTATTGTGTATACAATATCAGCGTTGGTGTGTGCAGTCGCTATGCATGTGGAGGGGTACCATCGGAATTCAAGGAATTCAAGTTAAAGTTTTACGTCCTCTCGACCAAAGGCCAACTGGGAAAGGAATTCAAGGCCTAGCTTCGGAATTCAAAGAATGTAGCAACTTCACTCATCGAGTAGGCTGGGTTAGCGCATTGTGGCATTCTCAAAATGGATTTGTTCTCAACATGTCTGCGCACGTGCGAACTCGGTCATGACGTAACATCAAATTTTATGTTTTGTGTATTTGACACTAAATTGACTCTAAACCTATCCCTAACCCTATTCATAACCATAACCCTAAACCTATCCCTAACTCTTCGCACATGCGCAGACATGTTGAGAACAAATCCATTTTGAGAATGCCACACCATCACCTCTCTCAGTTCAAATACACATACAAGCACACGCGCGCGCGCACACAGAGTGACGCACATACACGCACGCACGCGCGCGTTCATACACACACACACACACACACACACACACACAGGGCAGGATGAAAAAAAGTTTAAAAGAAGCTAAAATCGTATTCCACAAACAACCGCCCGAATACAACAGACTAGTCTTGAAAAGATCAACTCTTGGAAGAGGTACTTTGATTTTAGGAACATTGCGGACGATGTTTAAATCAAATGTTTGTTTTAAAGCAGGAGGAGCGCGATCAGACATTATTTTAAACATGAAAATGGCTTTGATATATTCAAGTTTCCATTGTAGAGGCAATATTCCTAGGTGCTGATAGTCTGTATGAGTAATGGACGATGATTTCAGAAGGATCAACTTAAGACCACGCCTGTACAAACTAAATAAAGGTTTTATAGTTAATATGTGATTGGATATAAGAATTGAAAAACAATTTACGGCTGTCGAAATCAAGAAAATGTTTAATTCTGGAAAGATGATAGACTTTTTGAGATATTTGCTTGCAAAGCATAGATATTTGGTAGGACCACGAGAGATTGTTATCAACAATAACTCCGAGTATCTTGTGATGGTCAACTTCTTCCATGATTTCACCATTGATATAGAGCGAATGAGAACCAAGGCAGAGATTTTGACGTTTTTGTCTAGTAACGATAAGTAAGTATTTAGATTTTTTGGGATGTAGTTTCATATGGTTAATTTCAGACCATTCAATTAGTTTGTCAACATTGTCCTGTAAACAAGTAAAAACCTTATCTACTTTACTATCACTAGTATGTATAGTCGTATCATCGTCCCGAGAGAGAGAGAGAGAGAGAGAGAGAGAGAGAGAGAGAGAGAGAGAGAGAGAGAGAGAGAGAGAGAGAGAGAGAGAGAGAGAGAGAGAGAGAGAGAGAGAGAGAGAGAGAGAGAGAGAGAGAGAGAGAGAGAGAGAGAGAGAGAGAGAGAGAGAGAGAGAGAGAGAGAGAGAGAGAGACAGACAGACAGACAGACAGTTTGGGGTGAGAGAGAGAGAGAGAGAGAGAGAGATAGAGAGAGAGAGAGAGACAGACAGACAGATGGAGATAGACAAACAGACAGACAGTGTAAACACGCATAGTTAGTCCGCACACGTTCATCTACCACAATCAGGTGAATTTTCATTAAAATGAAGTATTTTGTTTTGCTAAGGGGAGTGGGGTTTGGGGTGCCAGAGAGTAAACAAGAAAAGGGGCAATAGAAAGATAGAGCGAGACAAACTAACACACAGAATGGAGCGCGTATCTAGTTAGGCGTGTTGTGATAGACTTGTAATTACTCCCATGGGCCATAAAGGACAAGGTACTGTCTGAACCTAAACTGGAGTCAGTTGGGAGTGGCTGGGTTAAATTTCATCTTCGTCTTATTTTGTTAGCAGACTTCCTGAAGTTAGATAGCAAAGTCAATTTGTTTGTGTACCCCTAGGAGGTTGTCCTACTGCGATTTCAAATGGAAGACTCTTCAGTTTTCTTCATGTCTTTGAAACTTCATTCTAACACCCATGTCTTTCTTCCTTCATGTCTTTCTTCTTCATGTCTTTCTTTTCTTCCTTCTTTCTTCCTTCATGTCTTCTTCCTTCCTGTCTTTCTTCCTTCATGTCTTTCTTCCTTCATGTCTTTCTTCCTTCCTTCATGTCTTTCTTCCTTCATGTCTTTCTTCCTTCATGTCTTTCTTCCTTCATGTCTTTCTTCCTTCATGTCTTTCTTCCTTCATTTCTTCCTTCATGTCTTTCTTCCTTCATGTCTTTCTTCCTTCATGTCTTTCTTCCTTCATGTCTTTCTTCCTTCATGTCTTTCTTCCTTCATGTCTTTCTTCCTTCATGTCTTCCTTCATGTCTTTCTTCCTTCATGTCTTTCTTCCTTCATGTCTTTCTTCCTTCATGTCTTTCTTCCTTCATGTCTTTCTTCCTTCATGTCTTCCTTCCTTCATGTCTTTCTTCCTTCATGTCTTTCTTCCTTCATGTCTTTCTTCCTTCATGTCTTTCTTCCTTCATGTCTTTCATGTCTTTCTTCCTTCATTCTTCCTTCATGTCTTCCTTCTGTCTTCTTGTCATGTCTTTCTTCCTTCATTTCTTCCTTCATGTTTCTTCCTTCATGTCTTTCTTCCTTCATTCTTCTTTCTTCCTTCATGTCTTTCTTCCTTCATGTCTTTCTTCCTTCATGTGTCTTTCTTCCTTCATGTCTTTCTTCCTTCATGTCTTTCTTCCTTCATGTCTTTCTTCATGTCTTTCTTCCTTCATGTCTTTCTTCCTTTTGAAGTTGATTCTTACACTTTGAGTGTCATGGACATGTCAGCCTTTGAACTACAAAAACACACACATCATTTTGTCTTTCTTGACTTCATGTCTTTGATGTCGGATAAAGATTTTAGGCTACGCCTAGTCTTCCAATCTGTCCTTGGTACATATACGAACATAGAATACAAACTTGGCAAGGCATGATATTACACATACAGATTTGAACATAAAGGTAACACCTTTGTACATATACAAACATAGAATACAAACATGGCATGTCATAAAATTACTTCATACATGTTGAACATAAATGTAGCAAAGCAGGTATTATGATAAAGACAGGTTGAAATACGAATTTATAGAATGACATACGCACATGTATAATTGTTAATACTTGTGCGGGCATACATGCGTGTAACCATACACGCACACACCTGCATGTGCGCGCGGCACACGCAAGAATACATGCTTCATACGCACAGATTCATGTTGAAGCACGTATAAAAGAACTATACATTTTAGAACAGGGCAAACTAATGCAGCCTATTATGAAACCGGTAGCAATTAGCAATAAAGTGCGGACAATTTAAACATTGATTTTAGCACATTGTTGGAGAATAGTAAACAAACAGAGTGATGTGAATACATGACATCGTAATTAGCAATATAGCGTATCAGGATATATATATATACATTTATTTTTAAAATAAAAAATCTTTCTTCCTTAAATAAATTTCTTCCTGTCTTCCTTAAATAAATCATGGAGGGTCGAATGTAAGTGTCTCTCGGAGACTCGTTTTGAAGGTTGAGATAGAGGAGCATCTTCTAATGTCGGACTGAAGGGAATTCCATGAGGAACCCGAGAAAGTAAAACTTGACTTGAATTTATCTATTCTTGTGTGTGGTAGAATATAGTTACTTGAACCATAGCGATGTGAGGCTTGTGTAAGTAGATTTTTCAGGTATTGTGGAGCTAAGTCTTAGTGTACTTTGTACATGAGAATGGCTTTATTATAGCTAAGCTGTGATTGCAGTGGAAGTATGTTTAACTGGGCTTGTTTTTCTGCTGTACTGAGTTCAGGATCAGGAAGGATTATTTTAGCTCCCCTTTTGTGCATAGAATTGAGTTTTAATAGGTGACAATTAGCAGCAGAGTCCCAGACTACAGATGCGTAATTAATGTGGGAGAGACAGTGGGCATGAAAAAACATCGTGCGTGCGTCTATATCTATGAAGGGTGTAAGTTTTTTTAGTAGGAATAAGCTGCGAGCAAGTTTATGTGTCATCTTTTCAATATGGAGTTGCCATTTTAGTTCTTCATCTATTATCACTCCCAGGACTCGGTGCTCGCGTACTTGGTCTATGTCATTGTCATTAATATGAACATTTCTTCCTTAGAGGTTCAATTTGATGCTTTTTTGTCTTTCTTAATTAACATGCTTTTCTTTTTTTTAGGATTGAGGACCATGTCTTTCTTCCTTAAGGTTTTCTAACACCAATCAGAAACATCATGCAAAGCTGACTGAAGAGATGTCTTTCTTCGAAGACAGGTTTGATGCGCTAGAATGGAGAGAGGTGTCATCAGCAAAGAGATCACACGAGACAGAGTCCTTCGATATTGATCTTTCAAATCATTAATGAATAGGCAGAATAGAAGAGGTCTAAGACTGATCCTTGGGGTACACCTTCCTTTATGATCTCAGTGCACGAGTTTGTGCCATTACTAAAGACAAACTGTGTTCTATTAGTAAGATAAGATGCAAAGAAAGAGATCGTGTTTTCGTCTCGTAAATATAGCTTCAGTTTTTTAAGTAGTATTTCATGATTCACAAGATCAAACGCTTTCTTAAAGTCTAGGAATACAGAGCCTGTCATTTTGCCTTGGTTGATTGCTGAAAGCCATGTGTCACATAGGTGGACTAGGGCAGTTTGACAAGAATGGTGATGTCGAAAGCCAGATTGTAAGGGGTAAAACAAATTATTATCTTCTAAATATTGCATTAGATGTTTTCTTGAATATGTTTTTCAAGTGGCTTAGACAGAACTGAAAGAAGAGAGATTGGCCTAAAATTATTCAAGTCAGAAATATGTTTACTTCCTTCAATGGTATAACTTTTGCTGATTTAAGATCAGGTGGAACAATGTTCTGGTCTAGACATGCGTTGTATATGAAGGTAAGAGGTTCTATTATGTAGGGAAGTGAAAGTTTTAAGAGAGAACTACTTATTTTATCAGGTCCCATTGATTTAGTATTTCTTAGATTTGAAATAAGAGAGCCAACTTCGTGAACAGCTAGTGAAGGTATTTTAAATGAACTGCCAGGTTTAGCGTTAGTATTACAGAAGGTTTGAAAAGAAGGTGGTGGTGTATAGTCTTTTGCAGGTTGTGATGTATCTGTTGGACTTACAGACTCTGCTAAATTTATAAAGTAGGTATTGAATGCATCTGGCGACCAGTTCAAGTTATTAGTCTGCTGGCCTTAGACTTATGTGTGATCTTGTTTATGGCTCGCCATAAAGTAGATGTGTCTTCCTTCATGTCTGTTTTGTTGATGTGTTGTTTCCTGGAGTCACGAATGAGATCATTTCTGTCTTTCTTAGTTTCTCATTTTTTTAAATTCTGATTCAGCGTTTTCACGCTCAAGTTGCTTTTCTGTTTTAACATCATCAGGTAGTGAATCAATGTTTTCTTTCTTCTTCAATTTGTATTTGTATTTCAGTTGATTTCGTTTTTTCCTTGCTTCTGCTATTTGGGGAGTTAGCCATGGCCTAGTTGATTCTTTTCACTTTGAGCTTCATAACATGTGCCGTGAATTGTGAATTCTATAATTGAACTACAAACACACATATCATTGTGACCTTACTTGACTTGACAGAGAGAGGGAGAGAGAGAGAGAGAGAGAGAGAGAGAGAGAGAGAGAGAGAGAGAGAGAGAGAGAGAGAGAGAGAGAGAGAGAGACAGACAGACAGACAGACAGACAGAGAGACACAGAGAGAGACACGGAGAGACAGAGATAGAGATAGAGAGAAGACAGCAAAAAATGTCAAAACGGGGTAGATGTGTGGGAGGGGAGAGGGGAGAAAAAGAAGCGAAGCTCCTATCTGTATGTGATGTCACCACGAAAAGTGCCTCTTAGCTTCTTCAATGCTCTTCTCTAGGGCAAATAATCTTTTCCTACTGTCACAAGAGGAGCGGCGAAATTAGGTAAAGACAATAATGTACCAAGCAAGCCGGGAAGAAGAAGAACAAAAGACAACACTTGTTCGAAGAGCCTCCGACCCTTTCTTCCTTCAATCCTTATCCAACGTTCTTCAACAGGTTTTCTTCACCTCTGTTCCCCTGCTTGACTACAATAACGTCCACTCCCATCTCCAGGTGGAAAAAAAAAACCTTTGTTGTCCAGCTGTGTCTGCAGTGTCTACTACGCCTCAATTAACGTCCACTCCCATCTCCAGGTGGAAAAAAACCCTTTGTTGTCCAGCTGTGTCTGCAGTGTCTTCCTACGCCTCAATTAACGTCCACTCCCATCTCCACGTGGAAAAAAACCCTTTGTTGTCCAGCTGTGTCTGCAGGGTCTTACTACGCCTCTACTTGTGTCATCATGAAGGTAGTTTCTCGACCACTTCAAACTGGCACGGGTCTTCTTGCTTCCAGCTCCTTCCATATGTCTCCCCCATGTTTAAAGGTCCTTTCCCTCAAAGCTGCAATCCATTCAGATAGATCCACTCCATCTTCCCTACTACTCCCTGGGCCTTGGGCGTTCTTAGCTCCTTGGCGTTCCGTCTAACCCGCTCTAGCACGTACCACACCCCATCCCAGAACTCATTGTTCTTACTTCTCACCTTCTCCGGCAAAGACCAGAACGACTAGGTTCCACCACTATGCCCACCCTATGTTTGTAGCGAGCGGGCTTCTCTAGGCTTTGATGAAAATCCGTTCAATGGCCTCTGACCTGGAACAGATACATGTGGGACATTTGTACATATAAAGATGGTGGGACGATCCTGGATGTACGGAATGCCAGGAAAATTCCGATGTTTTAAATTATATTAATTTTGATATAAAAAAAAGCAAACATACACAATGCACTTTGATTTTTCTTTATTTTCCTAGATTTGTCCCAACCATTGATCCTAGAGATCGAGCCACAGTAGCCGCCCCTACCGTCACTCAAATCAGTCCACTCAATCTATGGACATAGTAATTAAGTAATTAAGTAACCGCGTGCAAAAAAAGCAGACAGAAAACAAGATGGCAGAGCCGTATTACTCCCAGTTCAAGGGAAAGATGAAAACCAAAATCAAATCCAAAGGGTTCAGAATCAAAAAAACATTTTTGTTCCAAATTTTACGATGGGAATTTAGAAAAAAGGAAAATAAATCGCATGTTCCAAGCTATAAATTTAGAATTATCATCGTAGACATGCTCATCATACAGTAATTGGCCTACATCTGTATTGCTAAAAGGTTGGGACTTTCCTGGTGTTGCAATGCCTCCGGGCATTGCCTCCAGGATCGTTCCTCCCCCCGTGGAAGAAAGTGAGATTATCGTCCAATTGGTCATGGACCCTTATGGACGGTCTTCCTGAAGACGAAGTCTTCCTGTTGAGATGATGATGGTGATGAAAAGGTCGTGGAAATGGGATAGGAGTTCGTGACGTGGCAAACGTCGTCGTAGATGATTTCTGGAACACGTTGCGTACCCTGGACTCGCGGATACGCTGTCGGCTGCGGGAACATTTCGGACGGGATCCGAGTATTTGAACTGCGTCGTGATGCTGCAGTTAGCATCGTCAAGGTTCAAGGCGTAGATGCGAGCATCTGTGAGGCGGTAGGAGACTTTGCATTATGAGACAGCCAAAAGGTAGCCTTGGGTGTTCCTGTAGTTAGAGTTGAGAACCGGTTCAAATTTTCGAACCGGTTTTTTAACCGGTTTTCCCTCTCCGAACCGGTCTTTTCGAACCGTTTGTTTTAACCAAGACTCACATCAGTAATTTCACCTATGCACACGTATTTATTTGTCAGAATATTCACACACGCGCGCGCACACTTACACACACACTCAACTAAAAACTCAGCTCAACTCCAACAAACATTTTAATGACGGGGCCATCTGCCCGTGTCAAAGGAAGGTGAGGGTAGGGGTGTAGTTGAAAAATACAATAATCATAGGGAAAATAATTAAACCAAAGCAGAAACAAAACGTCATATGGCGGATGGAGTGTGAAGGATGGTGGCACATTCACAACGCAATGAACCAGCTTTGAGAATAATCAGGAGGGGGGGGGGGGGGGGTAAGGAATACAAAAGTATAATAATCTTAATTATGTACCTGAACAGATAAACAAAATGAGAAGAAAAAATCTTTCACAATGCAAGGAAAAAATATCGCACACGAGCGCGCGCACACACAATCACACGCGCGCTTGCACACGCACACACACATTCTCTCTCTCTCTCTCTCTCTCTCTCTCAGTCCCAGGGCTGGATGGAGAAAAGCTGTTATTGCTAATCTCATGTTCCCTGGTAAATAATATTTATTGCTAATCTCATGTTCCCTGGTTAAATCTATCTCTCTCTCTCTCTCTCTCTCTCTCTCTCTCTCTCTCTCTCTCTCTCTCTCTCTCTCTCTCTCTCTCTCTCTCTCTCTCTCTCTCTCATTTGTTTTCTTTTGGTTGTTCTTTGTATTTATGTTTGATTTCTTTTCTTCAGTTTCTATTTTTTTTGGCATGAGGACTGGACGAAAAAAAGCAAGGTTGCTTAATCTATTATCCTCAATAAAGAACACTTATTCATTCATTCATTCATTCTCTCATTCTTACAGCAGTAATGACATATTCTACTTTTAGACAATATCTTCAGTAAGCGCATTCATTTTAATCGAACAATAACTACTGAATGCACATTAACCCTTTCACCGCCAGCCATATTTCAGCCAAACATTTCCATTAAATGTACCTGGGTAGAGAACAAAATCCATCTGCAGTATTTGGGATTCTTCTGTGACATATCTAAAATAAGGTCTATCCTTACTTCCCAAAACTAAGACAATAGGGTCTTTGGATAATAGACCCCAATTTGATGCCTTTTAGTGGCATAGGTGTTAAATCACTGTGGTGCTAAAATGCGACTTTGGCGGTGAAAGGGTTAAGCAGCTTATGAAGCTACTCCCAACCCCAGTTATAACAATGAACACCCCCTCCCCCTCCTCCAAAAAGAAACCCGCAAAACAAATCAAATGTTAGACAAAACCGTACATCGTTTGGATTTAATTGGTCAGTACATAGAGTGAGACGGGGGAATGGGAGGGGGAGAGAGAGAGAGAGAGAGAGAGAGAGAGAGAGAGAGAGAGAGAGAGAGAGAGAGAGAGAGAGAGAGAGAGAGAGAGAGAGAGAGAGAGAGAGAGAGAGAGAGAGAGAGAGAGAGAGAGAGAGAGAGAGAGAGAGAGAGAGAGAGAGAGAGAGAGAGAGAGAGAGAGAGAGAGAGAGAGAGAGAGAGAGAGAGATAGTATACACATTTACGTATGAATAAAATACAGTGCAAATATAGCAAGTTCATGTCCGTTTATTGATAAGAAAAAGCTTGTGTGTGTATGTGTATGTGTGTGTGTGTTTGTATGTGTGTGTGTGTGTGTGTGCATGTGTGTGTGCGCGCTCCTCTCTGTGTGTGTGTGTGTGTGTGTGTGTGTGTGTGTGTGTGTGTGTGTGTGTGTGTGTGTGTGTGTGTGTGTGTGTGAGTGTGTGCGTGCGCGCGCGCGTGTGTGTGTGTGTGTGTGTGTGAGAGAGAGAGAGAGAGAGAGAGAGAGAGAGAGAGAGAGAGAGAGAGAGAGAGAGAGAGAGAGAGAGAGAGAGAGAAATTAAAATTATATAAAATAAAAAAATTATATAAATTGTGCTGATTTACTTTTTCTCCCAAATCGGCACAATTTATATAATTTTAAAAAAAAATTATCATTTTTATTTTTTTATGTTTTGAACACGGAACATTACTCAAAGTTAACGTTAACTGGTTTTGTTTCTGAGGTTCACAAATAAAGACATTGGACACAGAAAAGCTTTATCAAAGCAAACTATATATATATCACAAAGATCACAAAATGTTCAGTAGCCCTGCACTTGAACACCGTGCCACATGAATGGAATGACCAGAGCAACAGGGAAGGAGGAAACCATCTACACGAATTCCACGAAATCTTCGCCATCGACAGTGTCAATGAGGACACAAAACAGCTGAAAGCAGAGACATGGTGGCAATGTAATGTTGGGACCATCTTCGAGGGCCTCAACACAAGGAGATACTTTAATCGAATGCTACAATTCGATTCCAGGATCCTGTTCTGATCACCTACTTCCCCCCTATATACTATTATACTATTTACGAGACATACCATCGCCCCCTCGCAGTTATTTTTTATTAGTATGACTGGGTGTTTAATTGTTTGGTACTCCCCCCACCCCCCCCCCCTGGATCGTTTTTTCGTTCGTTTTGTTCGTATGTTTCGTATGTTCAGGCCAAGAATATGAAATCAAGGGAGTTTATTATACTTAACTGTTAACGTATATCATATTCAAACGGTCCATGAATTAAGTGGAAATTAAGTTTTAATGTTTAAAAACTTTTAATTTCTTAATTTTTAATTTCTAATGTTAATGACTATGTTACCCTTTCTATTTTAGCTTCCCTTCTCTCTCTCTCTCTCTCTCTCTCTCTCTCTCTCTCTCTCTCTCTCTCTCTCTCTCTCTCTCTCTCTCTCTCTCTCTCTCTCTCTCTCTCTCTCTCTCTCTCTCTCTCTCTCTCTCTCTCTCTCTCT
Organism: Phymorhynchus buccinoides; assembly: GCA_017654935.2. Taxonomy (NCBI): domain Eukaryota; kingdom Metazoa; phylum Mollusca; class Gastropoda; order Neogastropoda; family Raphitomidae; genus Phymorhynchus; species Phymorhynchus buccinoides. Next base: position 1,449,206 of record JAGGCT020004139.1, read on the forward strand.
CTCTCTCTCTCTCTCTCTCTCTCTCTCTCTCGGTTTCCCTCTCCCTCTCTCCCCCCTCTCCCCCCCCCCCTGTTTATTCTTTCCACCTCTGTCTTATGACCTTCCCCTCTTCTTCCCCCCCCCCTCCCTCCTCTTTCTATTTCTCATCCTCTCCCTCAATCCTTTCCTTGATTCTTTATTTTATGCCTATTATTTTGACTCCAGTGTGGTGTTTTAGAGCATGATTGTCTTAATTGCCAATGTTGTCTGTGTACAGTGACAAAGCCTGTCGGCGAAAGCTTAAAATAAAAAGAAGACTGGGTGACTACCAACAGAGCCATGATTGGATTTTTCTATATATATAACTCCAGACTGCTGCAGGAAGTCGTTGACCACCCTTGCCCTGTGGGGGCGAGCGTTGTCATCCTGGTAGACAGCCGGCGGTCCATCTGCTGCAGTGTAGGCACAGCCAGCGGTCGAAGGATCTCATCCCGGTATCGGAGGCCAGTCAGGTTACCCTGTACATGATACAAGGGTGTTCTGTGGTGAAGGCTGAAGGCCCCCAGACCATTACAGAACCTCCACAAAAGGCCACCTTTTCTTGGACAGTGGAGTCAATAAAGCGTTCCCCTGGGCGCCACCAGACCCTCAGTCGGCCGTCGTTGTAGTTCAGGGTGAAGCGTGATTCATCACTGAACAGGACCTGGGAACATTGCTGACGTGTCCACCTCACGTGACATCTGCAGAAGGCGCGGCGTGCTGCCCTAAGGGCTGGAGTTAAGCGTGGCCGTACAGCTGGGCGACGC
>JAGGCT020004139.1:1450490-1457990 GCA_017654935.2 Phymorhynchus buccinoides
CGATGCTAACTGCAGCATCACGACGCAGTTCAAATACTCGGATCCCGTCCGAAATGTTCCCGCAGCCGACAGCGTATCCGCGAGTCCAGGGTACGCAACGTGTTCCAGAAATCATCTACGACGACGTTTGCCACGTCACGAACTCCTATCCCATTTCCACGACCTTTTCATCACCATCATCATCTCAACAGGAAGACTTCGTCTTCAGGAAGACCGTCCATAAGGGTCCACGACCAATTGGACGATAATCTCACTTTCTTCCACGGGGGGAGGAACGATCCTGGAGGCAATGCCCGGAGGCATTGCAACACCAGGAAAGTCCCAACCTTTTAGCAATACAGATGTAGGCCAATTACTGTATGATGAGCATGTCTACGATGATAATTCTAAATTTATAGCTTGGAACATGCGATTTATTTTCCTTTTTTCTAAATTCCCATAGTAAAATTTGGAACAAAAATGTTTTTTGATTCTGAACCCTTTGGATTTGATTTTGGTTTTCATCTTTCCCTTGAACTGGGAGTAATACGGCTCTGCCATCTTGTTTTCTGTCTGCTTTTTTTGCACGCGGTTAATTAATTACTTAATTACTATGTCCATAGATTGAGTGGACTGATTTGAGTGACGGTAGGGGCGGCTACTGTGGCTCGATCTCTAGGATCAATGGTTGGGACAAATCTAGGAAAATAAAGAAAAATCAAAGTGCATTGTGTATGTTTGCTTTTTTTTTATATCAAAATTAATATAATTTAAAACATCGGAATTTTCCTGGCATTCCGTACATCCAGGATCGTCCCACCATCTTTATATGTACAAATGTCCCACATGTATCTGTTCCAGGTCAGAGGCCATTGAACGGATTTTCATCCTAGTCGTTCTGGTCTTTGCCGGAGAAGGTGAGAAGTAGGAACAATGAGGGGTTTAACTAGTCGTTCTGGTCTTTCCGGGAGAAGGTGAGAAGTAGGAACAATGAGTTCTGGGATGGGGAGTGGTACGTGCTAGAGCGGGTTAGACGGAACGCCAAGGAGCTAAGAACGCCCAAGGCCCAGGGAGTAGTAGGGAAGATGGAGTGGATCTATCTGAATGGATTGCAGCTTTGAGGGAAAGGACCTTTAAACATGGGGGAGACATATGGAAGGAGCTGGAAGCAAGAAGACCCGTGCCAGTTTGAAGTGGTCGAGAAACTACCTTCATGATGACACAAGTAGAGGCGTAGTAAGACACTGCAGACACAGCTGGACAACAAAGGGTTTTTTTCCACCTGGAGATGGGAGTGGACGTTAATTGAGGCGTAGTAAGACACTGCAGACACAGCTGGACAACAAAGGGGTTTTTTTTTCCACCTGGAGATGGGAGTGGACGTTATTGTAGTCAAGCAGGGGAACAGAGGTGAAGAAAACCTGTTGAAGAACGTTGGATAAGGATTGAAGGAAGAAAGGGTCGGAGGCTCTTCGAACAAGTGTTGTCTTTTGTTCTTCTTCTTCCCGGCTTGCTTGGTACATTATTGTCTTTACCTAATTTCGCCGCTCCTCTTGTGACAGTAGGAAAAGATTATTTGCCCTAGAGAAGAGCATTGAAGAAGCTAAGAGGCACTTTTCGTGGTGACATCACATACAGATAGGAGCTTCGCTTCTTTTTCTCCCCTCTCCCCTCCCACACATCTACCCCGTTTTGACATTTTTTGCTGTCTTCTCTCTATCTCTATCTCTGTCTCTCCGTGTCTCTCTCTGTGTGTCTCTGTCTGTCTGTCTGTCTGTCTGTCTGTCTGTCTGTCTGTCTGTCTCTCTCTCTCTCTCTCTCTCTCTCTCTCTCTCTCTCTCTCTCTCTCTCTCTCTCTCTCTCCATCTCTCTTTAGACTCTTTATCAAGTAGTAAGGTCAAAATGATGTGTGTGTTTGTAGTTCAATTATAAATTCAAAATTCAAAGGCTGACATGTTCATACCACTTCAAAGTGTAAAGAATCAACTCCACCTAATCCCCCGACACTAAAAAAAAAGCAGAAGAAAGACAAGGAAAAAGACAGAAAAGAAAGACATGAAGGAAGACAGAATACAAATTGCTGAAGAAAGAAAGACATTGATTTGACATGAAGGAAGAAAATATGCTTGAGTGAATCCTGTATCCATATGTATGAATGCGCGAGAATGACATGAATAATTGTTTGACATAAGAAAGAAAGTCAATTATGGAGGAAGAAAGACATGAAGGAAGAAATCAATGAAGGAATTAGACCACTTTAAGGAAGTAACCATCCCTCAGACATGAAGGCCAGATGACCTAATCATTAAAATCGACAGACATTCAATGTTCATTAGGAAGATTCAGTGTCTGAAAGTCATGAAAGACATGAAGGAAGAAAGACATGCAGAAAGACATGAAGGAAGAAAGACATGAAGGAAGAAAGAAGACATGAAGGAAGAAAGACATGAAGGAAGAAAGACATGAAGAAATACATGAAGGAAGAAAGACATGAAGGACATGAAGGAAGGCTCTCTTAAGTCAAGAAAGAAATGACATGAAGGAAAAAGACAATGGAAGACATGAAGGAAGAAAGACAAGACAAAGGAAGAAAGACATGAAGGAAGAAAGACAAAGGAAGAAAGACATGAAAGGAAGAAAGACATGAAGGAAGAAAGACATAAGGAAGAAAGACATGAAGGAAGAAAGACAGAAGGAAGAAAGAAGGAAGTAAGACCTGAAGGAAGAAAACAGACAAAAGAAAGACATGAATGAAGAAAACATGAAGGAAGAAAGACATTTCTGAAGAAACATGAGAAGGACAGAAAGAAGGAAGAAAGACAAGGAAGTTCTGTCAAAGACAGACTGAAGGAAGATAGACATGACAGGAAGAAAGTAAAGACATGAAGACTAGAAAGACATGAAGACATGAAGGAAGACATCACATGAAGGAAGAAAGACATGAAGGAAGAAAGACATGAAGGAAGACAGACATGAAGGAAGAAAGACATGAAGGAAGAAAGACATGAAGGAAGAAAGACATTTAGGAAGAAAGACATGAAGGAAGATGACATGAAGGAAGAAAGACATGAAGGAAGAAAGACATGAAGGAAGAAAGAGACAAGGAAGACATGAAGGAAGGAAGAAAGACATGAAGGAAGAAAGACATGAAGGAAGACAAGACATGAAGGAAGAAGACATGAAGAAAGACATAAGGAAGAAAGACATGAAGGAAGAAAGACATGAAGGAAGAAAGACATGAAGGAAGAAAGACATGAAGGAAGAAAGACATGAAGGAAGAAAGACATGAAGGAAGAAAGACATGAAGGAAGAAAGACATGAAGGAAGAAGAAGAAGACAGACATGAAGGAAGAAAGACATGAAGGAAGAAAGACATGAAGGAAGAGACATGAAGGAAGAAAGACATGAAGGAAGAAAGACAGAAGAAGAAAGACATGAAGGAAGAAAGACATGAAGGAAGAAAGACATGAAGGAAGAAAGACATGAAGGAAGAAAGACATGAAGGAAGAAAGACAGAAGGAATGAAGGAAGAAAGACATGAAGGAAGAAAGACATGAAGGAAGAAAGACATGAAGACATGAAGGAAGAAAGACATGAACATGAAGGAAGAAAGACATGAAGGAAGAAAGACATGAATGAAGAAAGAAGGAAGAAAGACATGAAGGAAGAAATGACATGAAGGAAGAAAGACATGAAGAAAGAAAGAAAGATGAAGGAAGAAAGACATGAAGAAGAAAGACATGAAGGAAGAAAGACAAGGAATGGAAGAAAGACATGAATGAAGAAAGAAGACATGAAGGAAGAAAGACATGAAGGAAGAAAGACATGAAGGAAGAAAGACATGAAGGAAGAAAGACATGAAGGAAGAAAGACATGAAGGAAGAAAAGGAAGAAAGACAAGGAAAGAAAGACATGACATGAAGAAATGAAGGAAGAAGAAGAAAGACATGAAGGAAGAAAGACATGAAGGAAGAAAGACATGAAGGAAGAAAGACATGAAGGAAGAAAGACATGAAGGAAGAAAGACATGAAGGAAGAAAGACATGAAGGACAGAAAGAAGAATGAAGGAAGAAAGACATGAAGGAAGAAAGACATGAAGGAAGAAAGAAGAAGGAAGAAAGACATGAAGGAAGAAAGACATGAAGGAAGAAAGAAGACAGACAAAGGAAGAAAGACATGAAGGAAGAGACATGAAGGAAGAAAGACATGAAGGAAGAAAGACATGAAGGAAGAAAGACATGAAGGAAGAAAGACATGAAGGAAGAAAGACATGAAGGAAGAAAGACATGAAAAGGAAGAAAGACATGAAGGAAGAAAGACATGAAGGAAGAAAGAATGAAGGAAGAAAGACATGAAGGAAGAAAGACATGAAGGAAGAAAGACATGAAGGACATGACATGAAGGAAGAAAGACAGGAAGACATGAAGGAAGAAAGACATGAAGGAAGAAAGACAAGAAAGAAAGACATGAAGGAAGAAAGACATGAAGGAAGAAAGACATGAAGGAAGAAAGACATGAAGGAAGAAAGACATGAAGGAAGAAAGACATGAAGGAAGACATGAAGGAAGAAAGACAGAAAGAAAGACATGAAGAAAGACATGAAGGAAGAAAGACATGAAGGAAGAAATACATGAAGGAAGACATGAAGGAAGACATGAAGGAAGAAAGACATGAAGGAAGAAAGACATGAAGGAAGAAAGACATGAAGGAAGAAAGACATGAAGGAAGAAAGACATGAAGGAAGAAAGACATGAAGGAAAGAAAGACAAAGGAAGAAAGACATGAAGGAAGAAAGACATGAATGAAGGAAGAAAGACATGAAGGAAGAAAGACATGAAGGAAGAAATGAAGGAAGAAAGACATGAAGGAAGAAAAGGACACAATGAAGAAAGAAGACAAGACAGGAAGGAAGAAAGACATGAAGGAAGAAAGACATGAAGGAAGAAAGACATGAAAGAAATCTGAAGGAAGGAAGACATGAAGGAAGAAAGACATGAAGGAAGAAAGACATGAAGAAAGACATGAAGGAAGAAAGAAGACATGAAGGAAGGAAGACAGACATGAAGAAAGACATGAAGGAAGAAAGACATGAAGGAAGAAAGACATGAAGGAAGAAAGACATGAAGGAAGAAAGACATGAAGGAAGAAAGACATGAAGAAGAAGACAAGACATGAAGGAAGAAAGACATGAAATGAAGGAAGAAAGACATGAAGGAAGAAAGACATGAAGGAAGAAAGACATGAAGGAAGAAAGACATGAAGGAAGAAAGACATGAAGGAAGAAATACATGAAGGAAGACATGAAGAAAGACATGAAGGAAGAAAGACATGAAGGAAGAAAGACATGAAGGAAGAAAGACATGAAGGAAGAAAGACATGAAGGAAGAATGAAGGAAGAAAGACATGAAGGAAGAAAGACATGAAGGAAGAAAGACATGAAGGAAGAAAGACATGAAGGAAGAAAGACATGAAGGAAGAAAGACATGAAGAAGAAGACATGAAGACATGAAGGAAGAAAGACATGAAGGAAGAAAGACATGAAGGAAGAAAGACATGAAGGAAGAAAGACATGAAGGAAGAAAGACATGAAGGAAGAAAAGACATGAAGGAAGAAAGACATGAAGGAAGAAAGACATGAAGGAAGAAAGACATGAAGGAAGAAAGACATGAAGGAAGAAAGACATGAAGGAAGAAAGACATGAAGGAAGAAAGACATGAAGGAAGAAAGACATGAAGGAAGAAAGACATGAAGGAAGAAAGACAGAAGGAAGAAGACATGAAGGAAGAATGAAGGAAGAAAGACATGAAGGAAGAAAGACATGAAGGAAGAAAGACATGAAGGAAGAAAGACATGAAGGAAGAAAGACATGAAGGAAGAAAGACATGAAGGAAGAGACATGAAGGAAGAAAGACATGAAGGAAGAAAGACATGAAGGAAGAAAGACATGAAGGAAGAAAGACATGAAGGAAGAAAGACATGAAGGACATGAAGGAAGAGACATGAAGGAAGAAAGACATGAAGGAAGAAAGACATGAAGGAAGAAAGACATGAAGGAAGAAAGACATGAAGGAAGAAAGACATGAAGGAAGAAAGACATGAAGGAAGAAAGACATGAAGGAAGAAAGACATGAAGGAAGAAAGACATGAAGGAAGAAAGACATGAAGGAAGAAAGACATGAAGGAAGAAAGACATGAAGGAAGAAAGACATGAAGGAAGAAAGACAGGAAGGAAGAAAGACATGAAGGAAGAAAGACATGAAGGAAGAAATACATGAAGGAAGAATGAAGGAAGACATGAAGGAAGGAAGACATGAAAAGACATGAAGGAAGAAAGACATGAAGGAAGAAAGACATGAAGGAAGAAAGACATGAAGGAAGAAAGACATGAAGGAAGAAAGACATGAAGGAAGAAAGACATGAAGGAAGAAAGACAGGAAGGAAGAAAGACAAGACAGGAAGAAAGACAGGAAGGAAGAAAGACAGGAAGGAAGAAAGAAAGAAAGAAAGAAGTAAGAAAAGACAAAAAACCAACGTGGGTGTTAAATGGTTTCATTCCCCAAGAAAACTGAAGAGTCTTTCATTTGAAATCGCAGTAGGACAACATCCTAGGGGTAAACAAACAAATTGACTTTGCTATCTAACTTCAGGAAGTCTGCTAACAAAATAAGACGAAGATGAAATTTAACCCAGCCACTCCCAACTGACTCCAGTTTAGGTTCAGACAGTACCTTGTCCTTTATGGCCCATGGGAGTAATTACAAGTCTATCACAACACGCCTAACTAGATACGCGCTCCATTCTGTGTGTTAGTTTGTCTCGCTCTATCTTTCTATTGCCCCTTTTCTTGTTTACTCTCTGGCACCCCAAAAGAAGTTGACCATCACAAGATACTCGGAGTTATTGTTGATAACAATCTCTCGTGGTCCTACCAAATATCTATGCTTTGCAAGCAAATATCTAAAAAAATAATCTATCATGCTTTCCAGAATTAAACATTTTCTTGATTTCGACAGCCGTAAATTGTTTTTCAATTCTTATATCCAATCACATATTAACTATAAAACCTTTATTTAGTTTGTACAGGCGTGGTCTTAAGTTGATCCTTCTGAAATCATCGTCTCTTACTCATACGGACTCTCAGCACCTAGGAATATTGCCTCTACAATGGAAACTTGAATATAACAAAGCCATTTTCATGTTTAAAATAATTTCTGATCGCGCTCCTGCTGCTTTAAAACATGCAGTTGATTTAAACATCGTCCGCAATGTTCCTAAAATCAAAGTACATCTTCCAAGAGTTGATGGCATTTAGACTAGTCTGTTGTATTCGTGTGCGGTTGTTTGTGGAATAATGATTTTATTGCTTCTTTTGAAACTTTTTTTCATCCTGCCCTGTGTGTGTGTGTGTGTGTGTGTGTGTGTGTGTGTGTGTGTATGAACGCGCGCGTGCGTGCGTGTATGTGCGTCACTCTGTGTGCGCGCGCGCGTGTGCTTGTATGTGTATTTGAACTGAGAGAGG
>JAGGCT020004139.1:1467990-1480490 GCA_017654935.2 Phymorhynchus buccinoides
AAACTCAGTTTGCAAGTCGCTGACTCGCATCCTGCGGTCTCAAGTTTCGACGCCATTGTTGCATTGTTGCTATGGTATTTGACCGAGTAATGGAGGTAAGCAACTCTAATTTTCACGAAGTGCCCTCCCCTAGTTGTTTTTCTTCCGAAAATCGTCTATTATCGTGTCTAATTCAAATATCACGCTTTCTTGTATTATATTAAAAACCCTTTCATCACCAGTGTAGCCGCTCAGCACCACACTGATTTAACACCCATGCCACTAAAACGCGTTTAATCAGGCTCTGTTATACAATGACGTGTTCTTCTTAATGTTGGGAGATAAGAATAGGCCTAATGTAACCCATGTCAAAAATGAATCCCCTGCATAGCAAACAAAACTTTTCTATTCCAAGGTAACTTTGAAGTAAAATTTAGGCTAAAAATGTCTGGGGTTGAAAGGGTTTAATTGCAGACTTCGCTTCCTTTGGGGACAGGGGTGGGGGAGGGGGGTGGAAGGCAAAGGCAATGGGGTACATGTGTAGGAACCAGGTTGTGCAGGGTACAGGTGAATCTGAGTACAGGTGTTGTCATTGTTTGCTGTTTCCCTTACTATGTACGCTTCACGCGTGCGTAATATAAATAAGAAATACAAGATCCCCAAAAGCAAGAAATTGATTGCTTTTTACTTTCAGCGATAATCACTTAATTTGTCTATATTTTGATAGCAGTTTTGCGTAGCTCATATGTGTAGTTTTAATACACGGAGTGTTTGTTTCCCCCCAAAATTAAACATTTTAATTTCAAAATCGAGATCTAATTTAAATTGCTGTCAAAATAGACTGAATAGCTCACTTGCTTGTCAAATTTGCATACAACATATTGAATCCATTTTAAGAAATTAACATTTGTCGAACTTTGAAAAGTGTGATTGAGTTTTGGAGAAATAAAACATGTCCCCTCCATGCACGCTACACACGTGCAAGGGAACAATGAGAGAGGTAACGAAAGAAATTAAAGATTGTGCGTCCTCTGGACCCGAAGGGTACATATGGAACATTGTTAGCTATAAATTTAGGGGTAGAAACCAATGAGAGAAAGGCTAAACCTTGAAGATGAGCCAATAAAAGCCGCAAACGCCTTAGAGGAGGCCAGACCTGCTGGGATGCCATCACGTTGAAAAACAGAAACCAAACGAGATACAGACTCTTATCTGCACGAGCCCGAATACAACGATGGCTTGGTGTCAAAACGGACTATCTTTAGATAGTCCATTGACGTATTATTGCATTTATTGCAAAAACTAATAACTTGTATCAAACAATGACTGCAGAAATATAAAAAGGGGGTTTTTGCTTTTTATATTTCAGCAGTCTTTTTTTTTTATACAATTTATTAGTTTTCGTAATAAGTTCAATAATACGTCAATGGACTATCCAAAGATAGTCCGTTTTGACTCTAAGCCATCGACAAGTAGTACGCTGCTCCGAATCCGCTTGCCTCCAAACAAAAAGTCACTCATTGCCATTGTGTCGTCTTCACCCCGAGAAGACCCCACAGTCTTCATGAAGAATGTCCATAAGGGTCGATGACCAATTGGACGCTAAACTCACTACCAGACTCTCATTGCCATTGTATCGTCTTCACCCCGATAAGACCCCACAGTCTTCATGAAGAATGTCCATAAGGGTCGATGACCAATTGGACGCTAAACTCACTACCAGACTCTCATTGCCATTGTATCGTCTTCACCCCGATAAGACCCCACAGTCTTCATGAAGAATGTCCATAAGGGTCGATGACCAATTGGACGCTAAACTCACTACCAGACTCTCATTGCCATTGTATCGTCTTCACCCCGATAAGACCTCACAGTCTTCATGAAGAATGTCCATAAGGGTGGATGACCAACTGGACGCTAACCAGACTCTCATTGCCATTGTGTCGTCTTCACCCCGATAAGACCTCACAGTCTTCATGAAGAATGTCCATAAGGGTCGATGACCAATTGGACGCTAAACTCACTACCAGACTCTCATTGCCATTGTGTCGTCTTCACCCCGATAAGACCCCACAGTCTTCATGAAGAATGTCCATAAGGGTCGATGACCAATTGGACGCTAAACTCACGTTCGTTCAATGAGAGAGTTATGGGGGAAGAAGAACGTCCTGAGACTATGGGTCTCTAGTACACTGGTAATGGGGGGTTAGCTTCTTTGTGACAACAAAAAAACACGGTCCCGTTCGCTACAATACACGCTGAAAGATGCGTTCTGAAGAAAAACCCCACCATGTAAGAACAGAACATAATACTTTTGGAAAAGAAAAACAAACAATTGTGTTTATGGATGAATTTTGAATTAACAAACCAAAACAGCAAAATGTTCTGGCAAATTCGGGACAAAAATATTTCTTGTAAGAAACGGGTCCCTTTAAAAAAAAGGTTGACTTACATTTTGAAAGGCCGATTAACAGCAGCAGTGAGAGCGTAGCGAATCCGGAGTTCGACTCCATGACTTGAAATCTTTGACCTGTGTTCAAATTAAACGATAACTATGACAGAAAATGTCTACATGCATGTCTTAATTATGCAGGACACACACACGCGTGCACACGCGCGCGCACATACGCGGGCGCACGCACACGCACGCACACACACACACACACACACACACACACACACACATGATTTTGAGCAAACTTAATTATTTACAAACACCACAATTCTGATAAAGGCACATGTATCTTCACATTTATATTTTCTACGCATTTCCAAAACGTACATAATGTCAAACCCATATATGCCCTCTGGTCCATTTTTGGGACGCTAGGTTTTAGGGGTAATACTTTGTCAAATAAACTTCTACAGCCAGATTTGTGTGCCAGGCATGTCAATTATAGTTGGGTCTACCAAACTATGGTGGTCTAGAAGAATTATTGCAATGCACATTTCCATGGGCGGCCGCCATTTGCAATTTTCTGGATGGGATGGTAAACAGAAAAATAAAATGATTGGCCCACAGCTTCTACACAATTCATATTTTTACACCAGATACAGAAGAATAAATGGAGATAATGATATTAACTAAAACATGTGTTTATGGATTATTCAGAACATTCTACTACTTGCATCTGTAGCTCTGCAAAATGCCGTACTAAAAATGGGACAGTGGGCACGAGAGGGTGTTTATTTTTAATATAATAAATACACAGAAGAAAATTCCTTGTCTTATTTTCCAGAACATGCAATGTTCACCATGCTCATCCTATGCCAGAAGGTGAACGTATCGTCCAAGAAGTGTTACGCAATGTTCACCATGCTCATCCTATGCCAGAACAATAGAAAACGTATCAAGATGTTTATTGTTATAAACAAATTAGTGGTGCACCCACTTCACCATGCTCATCCTATGCCAGAAGGTGAACGTATCGTCCAAGAAGTGTTATGCAATGTTCACCATGCTCATCCTATGCCAGGGGTGAACGTATCGTCCAAGAAGTGTTACGCAATGTTCACCATGCTCATCCTATGCCAGAAGTGAACGTATCGTCCAAGAAGTGTTACGCAATGTTCACCATGCTCATCCTATGCCAGAACAGAACGTATCGTCCAAGAAGTGTTACACAATGTTCACCATGCTCATCCTATGCCAGAATGTGAACGTATCGTCCAAGAAGTGTTACAATGTTCACCATGCTCATCCTATGCCAGAAGGTGAACGTATCGTCCAAGAAGTGTTACGCAATGTTCACCATGCTCATCCTATGCCAGAAGGTGAACGTATCGTCCAAGAAGTGTTATGCAATGTTCACCATGCTCATCCTATGCCAGAATGTGAACGTATCGTCCAAGAAGTGTTACGCAATGTTCACCATGCTCATCCTATGCCAGAAGGTGAACGTATCGTCCAAGAAGTGTTACGCAATGTTCACCATGCTCATCCTATGCCAGAAGGTGAACGTATCGTCCAAGAAGTGTTACGCAATGTTCACCATGCTCATCCTATCCAGAAGGTAGAACGTATCGTCCAAGAAGTGTTTATATCCTATGTGAACGTATCGTCCAAGAAGTGTTACGCAATGTTGTGAGCGAGAGATAGCCAGTACAATAGAAAGGTAGCAAGGTGTTTATTGTTATAAACAAATTAGTGGTGCATCCACTTCGCATTGCAATCAGGACATTACATTATTGGTCAAGGATGTTCAAAATCATATCCCTTCTTGGTTCATAATATCAAAGACTGTATAGGGGAAGACAAGCATCCGGTCTCTTTTCCCTATATGAGTAGTGAGGACAGAAACACTGGTTATTCCCTTTTAAACGTGACACATTTTACACGTCGATAGGCCAGTTGAATTCTCCGTTCAAATTCCAGTCTGAGTTTTTGGATAGCCGCCGCTGTGAATGGTGTATAACTACCCCACTAACGATAACTCTATCAGCCCGGTTCGCTGTAACTCTTAAGTAGTCCATCTTACCCTTTTAGATTCTTTGATAATATCAAGTTAACCATGGACGGTGTCGATCATGGCATTATCAAGCACTGGGTTGCCATACACTCAAACAGCGGTAGTTCATATCGTTCCCTCTTGTTTATATTACTGTTTCTAATAAACATGGCTTCTGTGTAGAGCATTTAGGACAGCACAGAACAAGAAGTTGATGAAACTGTATTGTAATCGTTCGCAAATCAGTTGCCAGAGTTTACTGTGCACTAGTTTCACATGCATCATATGACTATCTAGTGGTTATGTGACTGTGAATAAGTATTTAGCAGAAGTAATCAGTTTGATGGGGGGAATGATCCAGTAGAAAAACGGCCAGTTCATTTTTAATGCACTAACACGTCCTGGCTTTGACGCCGAAATTGCTAAAATCGGGTTTGAAGAAAAATTAAATAAAAATTAATTCGAACTTACCCTGTGGTATCTACGTTCCAACGAGAGCAAGAGAGGAGTACTGAAACCCCCTCACATACTGTGGATTTTATATCAAAGAGAACTACAGAAATGATGCTGACCAAGCAGTAACGGTGTTTGTTGTCGACTTCTAATATCTGACTCTAGCTATTTTATGGTCAATCTGATAAAGGTGAAATTTAAAAGCTAGATTAAATTAGACAATATGGATAGAAAAATCTCAACAACATATTTATGCCTAATTGTATGATAGTGCATAACATAAGGGAAGTGGTGAGTGTCCTTGACTTGTTTTTCAACAGATAGGCCCTACAATTGTTTGTCATCAGTTTGTTCGTCTTCATTTCAAAGACCCGCTTACTAACTTTGTAAGCATTCATTCTACACCCTTCTGGATTCAAACGACTTTTTAAAAATTATTATTGTAGCATTTGTGTGTGTGTGTGTGTGTGTGTGTGTGTGTGTGTGTGTGTGTGCGCGTGCGTGCGTGCGTGCGTGCGTGCGTGCGTGCGTGTGTGTGTGTGTGTGTCTGCATCGTTATCACTGCGCCACGTACGGCGGCGGTTTTTGTTATTTTTCTTTTGGCATCAATACTACTTTCTGTAAATACAAAGGCCCTATTGTGTAGTACGTGTGTGTGTGTGTGTGCGTGCGTGCGTGCGTGCGTGCGTGCGTGCGTGCGTGCGCACGCGCACGTGTGTGTCTGTGCAGCCTGTGTCTTTCTTGTTTAAGCCGGCGACAGACTATGCGACTGCCTCATGTGAATCGATCAGGTCGTGACGTTTCACCTCATTTGCATACCATGCTGCTCGATCAATCTGACTCAGTCGGGCCCAGTCAGGTGACAGGGCCGAATAGGGCGGGTTCTAAATTTCACTGATCGAGTCTGATCGAGTCAGATGGCTTGTGACCTCTTCTGTGCAGGAAACAAAATTTGGTCTACGTCACGACCTGATCGAGTCATATGAGGCAGTCGCATAGTCTGTCTCCAGCTTTACAGCCGCAATTGTCCCAACTGAACATCTCAAAGTATGGACTAATTTACAGTTTGTTTGTGAGATGATAATTAGATTCTAATTAGATGGCTTATCCTTGTCATCTCACTCGCTTTCACGTATTTTGGTATCAGGTGTTTGGCATTGCATAGTCACAGAGGCGTCTCTGCGAAATTCGGGTTGCTCCTACCAGGTGTAGAGTGGCACAGTGGTATCGCGTTCGCTTCGTGTCAAGTAAACCCGAGTTCGAACCTGGGTACAGGGGATTTTTCCTCTCATTCTGCACTAGGCCTTAATAACGGTCTGAACGTGGAGTTTTTCGGATGAGACGATAAACAGACGTCCCGTGTGCCCATGCACTTAGCATACGTTAAACCCAGTGGCAACGAAAAAGTTGTCATTTGGTCAAAATTTACCCACCCCCCCCCCCCCCCCCCCCCCCCCTCATCAGTGACAAAATTCGCATGCAAAAAAACAAAACAAAACAAAAACCAACATTGGGTGGCGCGCCTCTGGCTGCAACGCGCTCTCCAGGTGTGAGCAACCCGAATTTCACAGAGACGCCTCTGTGACTATAAAGTACCTAATACCTAATAATACCTAATACCAACGCGTGTGAACGTGTGAGCGTGCATATGAGATATGACTGAAAGTTTGCAAAATTTTATATTCTGTATCTTCAGTTTTTGGCTATGAAATATGAATGATTTATAGAAAACAGATCGAAAATACATCTGATAGCGCGCGTTTGTAGGCGTTTGTGTGTGTTATTTTGTTTTGCTTTGTTTTAAAGTGTTTTCAAGATGACCTTTCCATGTTAATTTACCTAAAATGTTTGTTGTGTCTTTAAATTGTAACTCGATCGATTCCTTCTATACAAACAACGTGGTAACTTTATTTGAGGATCTCCAGCACTGAATACCATCATATGACTTTTTTAACAGATACACTTAGACCATTCTCTGTTGACCATTGCAGCTAGGGTTATTAACACCCTTGACGGCAAGATTTAAGCCCTTGTTGATCAGTATCCAAATGGGCATTAACAAAAGGCAGCCGGTAAGTGGCCTCAAATAGGGTCATTGGCGAGAGTTATGGCCTTGATTGATCAGTACTCAACCATCTTCCCCCACCCACCAAGGGCATTCACTCTTGCAAAAGGTGCCCTTTGCAGTGTCCAGTTATGACAGAACGTATCTTGTCCAATTAAGATTAATGAAAGTTTTGAATGTGCTTCACTTGTCTGTTCGAGATATTCTTCATATTTACATCTAGCCGTATGCAAATGTCATCAGCATACTGCACTACTTTAACCATTTCACTACCAAAGTCGCACTTTAGCACCACAGTGATTCAAGACCTATGTTATTAAAAGGCTTCAAATTGGGGTCTATTATCCAAAGACCCTATTGTCTTAGTTTTCGGAAGTAAGGATAGACCTTAGTTTATATAATGTTACAGAAGAATCCCCAATACTGCAGATGGATTTTTTTGAACATTTTGGGCTGAAATATGGCTGGCGGTGAAAGGGTTAACATTCTTGGAAAGCTTCGTCGATTGGGGGTCAGATATTATGATGTTGAATAGAAATGGAGCGGTGAAAGATCCTTGAAGAACCCCCATATGTCGATAACTTAGAGACGAATATGTATTTTCAACTCTCGTTTGGATTGTTCTACAAGACAAAATCCTTTCACAAACGAATACATTCTGCCACAGATTCCTGCTCTTTTAAGTTTAAGCAACAGTTGAGCATGTCACACCTGATCATAGGCTCTCTTAATGTCAAAACATTTTACCAACACATTTTGCCTATGAGCAAATTGGCGTTTAATGTTTGTAGACAACTTTACTAAGTGATCTGTTGTGCACCTTCCTGACCTGAAGCCAGCTTGATGGACTGAGATAACATTGTTTTTATTACGTATTACGTAAGTTTTTATTACGAGTCAAACGCGCAGTTATTATATTCTCCATTAACTCGCATGTGTTCTTATTTTTTCGTTTCAATATGTAATTGTTTAATTGTTAGCAATTATCTGTATTGCTAAAACAATTAACTTTACTGCACTGCCTGTTGCTTCCATTTCGTTCCCACCATCTTTTCAATATGTCCCATATGTGTCTGTTTCAGACCGGAGGACGTTAAACGGATTTTCACTCACGTCGCGTGTGTTCGAAGTAAGGGATATTGGTCTATAACTGTTCACGTTGTTTTGGGTTTGCCATTTTTCAGAATTGGAACTATGATTGAATGTTTCCACACTGCTGGTATGTTACCTTCACTCCAGCATTTTTCCATTATTTTATGAAGATACTGTGCCCACTTGTCTGGTGAGTGTCTCAGCATTTCATTTGAAATGTCGGAAGGCCACGTGTTCTTTTATTGCCCAATGAAGAAATTCCTTCTTTCAAGCCGGAGCCTCAGGACTGGGATCGGGAGACGAAGTGGATGTTGGTCTATAACTATGTCACGTGTGTTTTGGGTTTGTGTGTGTTTTGTGTGAATTGTGTGTGTGTGATTGAATGTTTGTTGACACTGCTGGTATGTGTGTACCTTCACTCCAGCATGTGTGTGTATGTGTGTGTGTGTGTGTGTGTGTTTCTCAAACATTTAGAAATTCTCCTTACAGATCCGCCCCTAGCAAGGGTTAGGAGAGACGTGGGAGAGAAAAGAAAACATTGTGGCCATTGCTTAAAATCACAATCATAGGCTTATAATAAATTATGCTTAGTCTTTCCCCCCAGGCACGACAAATAAGAAAACTCGTGCTACAGTAATAAAACAAATCATTTAAATCTACAAGGGTGCAGAATAGCATGAATGCTTACAAAGTTCACAGACATTAAATGAAAAGAAACAAACTGCTGACAAACAATTGTATCCCGTTGAAAAACAGAAAAACTCATGCCAGGTTTTTGCATGCACTGTCATACAATTAGGCATAATTAGGCCTGTGTTGTTGAGGATTTCTATCCGTATCGTATCATTAAATCTAGCTTTTAAATTTCACCTTTATCAGATTGACCATACAATAGCTGGAGTCAGATAGCAAGCCGACAACAAACACCGTTACTGCTTGGTCAGCATCATTTCTGTAGTTCTCTTTGATATAAAAACCACAGTATGTGTGGGGGGTTTCAGCAGTCCTCTCTTGCTCTCGTTGGAACGTGGATACCACAGGGGTAAGTTTGATTTAATTTTCTTTTCTTTTTTTCATCCTTTTCTTGTTTTTAAAAAATTATTAATGTTGTTCACTCAGCTGTCTCGTATGTAAGGTCTCTCTCTCTCTCTCTCTCTCTCTCTCTCTCTCTCTCTCTCTCTCTCTCTCTCTCTCTCTCTCTCTCTCTCTCTCTCTCTCTCTCTCTCTCTCTCTCTCTCTCTCTCTCTCTCTCTCTCTCTCTCTCTCTCTCTCTCTCTCTCTCTCTCTCTCTCCTCTCTCTCTCTCTCTCTCTCTCTCTCTCTCTCTCTTTGAGTAATGACCCTTTCAATGTAAGCCAATAGACCGTAAGCCACCCTGCACCCCCTGCACATCCCTGCGGATTTAATGAGACATATACCCCACGAAAGCCTAGCCCCTAAGCTATCAAAAGCAGGATGTTTACCTTCGATCATCTACACACCTTCGGGTGCGGTAGTACACTCGGTAAAGGTAAAGATGTGCCAACCCCCTGTCATCTACTATCATTTCTCGGTTAATTTGCTATTTTATAAAGATTTTGCCTTTCTTACCAGACATAAAGGGTGTATTTTCTTAATTATGCGCTTAACAGTTTTTATCTGCTCATAACCAGGAGGCTTTTTGAATACTAACGACTAGGGATAGGAGAACCTCTTAATCAACATGCAAAGGAGAGTGACTAAATCCTATTACCCTACCCCCCACTATGTACTGCAGTACACCGCGATTTGTCACAGTATAGTGGTTAGTTGCATGGAAATTTCCTAATAACAGAAACACGCAGCTTAATAGGGTGGGGGGTAGCTCAATAGGATCCTAGGGCTATATGTGCACATGCAAAATTAGGGTTATACGTGTATTCCAAAAAGGTTATTAGCACAAAAAGTGTTCCTAAACAAACAGCTTTATGTATGGTAAGAAAGGCAATAACGGAAAAATAGAATTAACCGAGATAGGTAGGGGGGGTGGCACATCTTGACCTTTATTTTTGCGCATGAAAACTGACACAAAAACTACTTATTTTATAATCTTATGCTCTTTTGTACAAATAGTTCCCCCACCTTCTGGAAGTTCTGTGATTGTCACTTCTTCCAATCTGTCGGTCTCTTTGATTCAGCCTTCCTCCTTCACTTACTGTCATCTACTACCTTCAATTGTGACACATTGAATGTCCAGTTCATGATGGATGCACGTTGCTTCAAATGCAGAAGTTGTTTCTTCTATATACAAAACTCGCCCCAGCACATATGGGTGACAATGTTTCTCTCTGAAGAGATGATAGTGGCAGCACCCAAAGTATCTCCATGGTTGCTCTGCATAAAGCAGTCTCCAGCGCCAGAAGCAAAGTGTAAGAGTACACCAAATATTATATTATCTGGTACTACCAGCTGGATGGTAGTCATGTCAAACAGGACATGTTTGGGCATTATCTACCAACTCTCAGGGAAAAGCCTAACAAAGATCTTGTCTCACAGAGTTCAAGACTTTTTCTGCCTTTTACCAGATACACACTGTAAATTTGTGCCTGAGATGTCACTTTCTTCTTCTGATGATTTAGTAACACACTTCACAAATATGCTTCTTTCTAGAATTGTAAAATGTTCTTATCCACAAAACGGTAACAGAATATTTGTTGCTGACTGCAAATATCAAAATGCCTTTTATGTTTGTCACAATACGACTATGGGACGACTTGAAGTAACTACAGCTGTAGTTTCCATGAGTTTGTTAAAATGTGTGTCAGTCAGTGGCATTATTCCTCTACATGGCCTGTGTTTTTCATAATATATAATGCTGTAGGCAAAGTGTCTTCGACCTCATGGGATAAACATCAAGGCTCTCGGGTTAGGATAAAAGCAATATCCCATTGCAAAGTCCAATTAACTGATAATGTAGGTTTTGAATATGCGTAAGAAAACATTATATGAAGATGCATGTGCCTTAATCAGAATTGTGGTGTTTGTAAATAGTTAACTTTGTGTGTCCTAAACAGTTATAATATTGGCCTGCTAACATTTTTATGTCCTAGTTCTCGTTTAATTTGAGCACAGGTCAAAGATTTCAAGTCATGGAGTCAAACACTGGATTCGCTACGCTTTCGCTGCTGCTGTTAATCGGACTATCAAAATGTAAGTCAACCTTCTTTGTTAGGGTCTTATCAGTGTAATAAAGAAACAAATAATGACAACAATATCTGTACTCAGATTCACCTGTTCCTCTGTAATGTACGAAAGCAGTATTCTGAATTTGGTTTACGATTTTCTTTTCTTTCTTTTTTTCCTTTTTCTTTTAATATGATTGGATTGGATAAATCGCTAAAGCTCCTTGTGAAAAAAGGGAGAGGGTAAGTAATAAAACAAGAATTACTTTGCTTAGCTTACGTAGAGAAAAGCTTATTCGAAGAGTGTCTGGGTGTTGTTTTGGGGGTTGTGTGGTGTTTGTTTCATTTGTGTTTGTTTTTTGGGGTGGGTGGGTTGGTGTTTTAATTGTAATAGATGTTTGCTATTATGATATTCGAATTTTACACGATATTTCATCAGTATTTGTTCATTAAGATTTGATAAATTCTGACAGCTTCTAAAGCAAGAGAGAGAGAGAGAGAGAGAGAGAGAGAGAGAGAGAGAGAGAGAGAGAGAGAGAGAGAGAGAGAGAGAGAGAGAGATTAAAACAATTTTAATGACTAGGCCTTCTGCCCGTATCATAGGGAGGCTGGGGGAGGGGGTTATAAAGACACATAACATTTGTATCGAAAACTAGAAAATAACACAAAGAGAGAGAGAGAGAGAGAGAGAGAGAGAGAGAGAGAGAGAGAGAGAGAGAGAGAGAGAGAGAGAGAGAGAGACAGACAGACAGACAGACAGACAGACAGACAGACAGAGAGACACAGAGAGAGACAGAGATATTTCAAAGTAATCAAACGCTTGTAAAGGTTACAAAACCATAAAATAATAAAATAGAACTAATAACATTTCAGGCTGGGCAGCCAGTGTCCACTACAATGAAGACAGAGTGAACCCAATGGTAAGTGTCACGTGACGACCAATACATCGATCTCAGTCAGATAAAGGAAGCTTTGTGTCCTAAAGTTATGGGGTCTTCTTCTTCTGCCTTAGTGGTGACCAACTTCTTTATAAAGAAGTAATTGTACACACTTTGGAGATGTGACCAGAGAAAGAAAAAGAAAAAGAATAGAAGAGAAGGGGGGGGGGGGGGGGGGGGGGGGGGGGGGGGGGGGGGGGGTGTGAATTAAACAAATAAAAAAGCAGTCTTCACAAGTGCAGTAAGAAAAATCCAGTCCGGAAATCCAAAAGTCCATGTCCGTTTGCCATTTTCCATAAGGGGTGGGTGGGGTGGGGGGGGGTAACCTGGTACCTCTTTCTTACACTTAACTAGGTGAATAGGTGCGCATAGGCACTTTGATAGTA
>JAGGCT020004139.1:1487990-1490538 GCA_017654935.2 Phymorhynchus buccinoides
CAGGCGCATTTGACTATAGAGGCAATAAAAACGGGAGTCATTGAATTACACCGGTCTTGGTCAATGTTTAGTTGGCATCAACAAATCACGTCATATCATCTGACTTGAATAAACTATCAGAATCATATTTACAGCGTGTTGCGTTCATTGGAGCTTTTGTTTTCTAACTGCTTTTTTTTCTTTCTTCTCGACTCTTCCTATTTTAGTCTCATTTTGCCCTTTCCCGTTTTGCGCTTTCCCGTGTTCTACCTTGATAAGATAGGTGACCCAGCACCACGAAAGAGACATGAAATGTCAAACTAACCATTCTCAGCAAATTATACATTTGAAAACTTCCAACTATTTTCGTTCTAATGATACAAGAACCATTCTTGTATCTTTTTTTTTCCGTTCCAGAGTTATGAGCATTCAAAATTTAGTAGGGTGAGTGTGAGTCATTTTCAGAAAACACAGTCGAAATTCTAGTCTAGCTGAAGAAAACGCATTGACCTACTAATTTTACAGCACTTATAAGACCATTTAGAGACCATATTAAAGATTTTCCTTTATACATATGAAAGATAAGATGTTAGAGAACAACAAAATATCCATAACTCAGAATTGACAAAAAATGAGATTTTTTTAGTTTCCAAGCCTGTTATTAAAAACTAGCCCAGCGACTTATTGTCCCTCTTTCGTGGTGCTGGGTCACATATAAGAGATGTTAAAACGATGCTACGTTCTTCGGGAAAGGAAAATCACGGTACAGCTAAGTCTTTTTTGAATGATGATGATACAATTCTGCCAAATCAGGAGGCATTGGCTATTAGTGCTACAGCCAGGGGAAGTAGTCGGTCTTTGGGGACCTTCCCTATCGTCAGCTGTCTTAAAGTCCCCTTGGCCTAGACGGTAGCGATGTAACCCTGAACAAGGCATCCCTCCACTATAAACAAATTCCAGTCCAGCCCTCCCGCAACAGCACCTGCCTTCTCTGCTATTTTGGAAGTCATAATCGGACACGATATAGTCGCATACGCCCCCGATAGTGTACACACATGCCTTCTTCTCAGCATACGGCGACCACGGTCGGTTGCATTTGTGTCTCCGCTGTTCGTCTCATGCATACTGTGTTCTTAGTCCGCTGTTCCTCCAAGCTGAGCAGTGGGCTGTCTGTGTTCGTTTGTGTCTGTTTGCCATTTGCGTCTCTCTCTCTTTTGTTGTTGTTGTCTTTTTCCACCAGTACACGAAATTGAAACGCATGCACGCGCACAAACATACACACGCAATAGCAAAAACAAATCCAATAGTACATAACTAAAGCAGCACAATAACCCATTTTCTTGCCGTCAATCCAATGAAGCACTGTGCAAGAGGAAACCAGGACAGAGACATGTCTGCCACTCACTGACATCTTCGAGTTCATGCATGTTTTGTCCGGGCAATCTCTTGTAATTCCCTGCTCGGAATCTTTTACCGAATCTTATTCTGGGCCTGTTTTCACGTTGAGATAGCATGAGACTTAGCATCATGCTAACTTAGAAGCTCTTCCAATGTCCTATAGGATTTAATAGGACTTTGGGAAGAGCTTCTAAGTCAGCATGATGCTAAGTCTCATGCTATCTCAACGTGAATACAGGCTCAGGTCTATAACTAGATGAAGTTGACATGTCTTGTTGAGCACCGCGTTGAAGATTAGTTAGTGTAAAGCACAGATAGCATTTGTCTTGCAGTGGTATTCCTTTTGATCAAAGACACAATGACGCATATCCATGGTCATTCGCCAAAGGGAAAACCACCGTAACGGGTCGTTTGTAATAATTATTATTAATAACATTTACATCCTTCCAAAATATTGCAACGTCAGCTTTGACTTCTCACTCTAAATTGAAGATAAATCTGAAGTGTGTTCTGGCTTTGAATCAAGTCATGCTCGTGTGCTTCTAATGGATACAAGGCCCCTGGTGTCTGTTGTAGTTAAATGCTAGAAGGTGCTATCATGCCCTCCTGGTACAACCCGGACAGTACCATCGATCCCCTTTATTCCTTTTAATAAAATCAATACATTAAATGTGCATCACTGTGAGATGGAGTAACTAGAATTAGAATGTACCGACACAGTTAACATTTCCTGCAATTGGACACGGTTTGTTTTTAACGAACAAGATATTCGAATGATGTGTTTTAATATTTTAAGACACACACGCCCACACACACACACACAAACAAACACACACACACGCGCGTGCACGCCCTGCACACACACACACACACACACAACATACCCGTCCGCCCGCACACCTACACACACACTAAGTCGCGCGCAGCGCACGAACACACACACACATACAAGCACACATGCACGCACACGCACACGCATACACATACACGCACACGCACACGCACCACACACACACACATGCCGCATACACACACACACACACAACACACACACAACCCACACACACTAACATCTTAGCACCCGTTAAATTATAAAAAATCCAGAGGGACACACACACACCACACACACACACAACACAACACACACACAGACACACACATTTTTCCCTCG
>JAGGCT020004139.1:1491038-1498538 GCA_017654935.2 Phymorhynchus buccinoides
TGCGTGCGCACGCGCACCGTGTGTTTCTGTGCAGCCTGTTTCTTTCTTGCTTAAGCCGGCGACAGGGACTATGTTTTTTATTTACGACTGCCTCATGTGAATCGATCAGGTCGTGACGTTTCACCTCATTTGCATGCCATTCTGCTTGATTAGTCTGACTTAGTCGGGCCCAGTCAGGGCGACAGGGCTCTGAATAGGGCGGGTTCTAAATTTCATTGATCGTGTCTGATCGAGTCAGATGGCTTGTGACCTCTTCTGTGCAGGAAACAAAATTTGATCTACGTCACGACCTGATCGACTCATAATGAGGCAGTCGCATAGTCTGTCTCCAGCTTATACAGCCGCAATTGTCCACAACTGAACATCTCAAAGTATGGACTAATTTACAGTTTGTTTGTGAGATGATAATTAGATTCTAATTAGATGGCTTATCCTTGTCATCTCACTCGCTTTCACGTATTTTGGTATCAGGTGTTTGGCATTGTATAGTCACAGAGGCGTCTCTGCGAAATTCGGGTTGCTCCTACCAGGTGTAGAGTGGCACAGTGGTAACGCGTTCGCTTCGTGTCAAGTAAACCCGAGTTCGAACCTGGGTACAGGGGATTTTTCCTCTCATTCTGCACTAGGCCTTAATAACGGTCTGAACGTGGAGTCTTTCGGATGAGACTATAAACCGAGGTCCCGTGTGCCCATGCACTTAGCATACGTTAAACCAAGTGGCAACGAAAAAGTTGTCATTTGGTCAAAATTTACCCCCCCCCCCCCCCCCCTCATCAGTGACAAAAAATCGCATGCCAAAAAAAACAAAACAAAAAAACAAACAACATTGGGTGGCGCGCCTCTGGCTGCGACGCGCTCTACAGGTGTGAGCAACCCGAATTTCACAGAGACGCCTCTGTGACTATAAAGTACCTAATACCTAATAATACCTAATACCAACGCGTGTGAACGTGTGAGCGTGCATATGAGATATGACTGAACGTTTGCAAAATTTAATATTCTGTATCTTCAGTTTTTGGCTATGAAATATGAATGATGTATAGAAAACAGATCGAAGATACATCTGATAGCGCGCGTTTGTAGGCGTTTGTGTGTGTTATTTTGTTTTGCTTTGTTTTAAAGTGTTTTCAAGATGACCTTTCCTGTTAATTTACCTAAAATGTTTGTTGTGTCTTTAAATTGCCGCGCGCGTGTGTATATATATATATGTTGTGTGTGTGTGTGTGTGTGTGTGTGTGTGTGTGTGTGTGTGTGTGTGTGTGTGTGTGCGTGCGTGTGCGTGCGTGCGTGTGCGTGCGTGTGCGTGTGCGTGCGTGCGTGTGTGTGCGTGTGTGCTTGCGCGCGCGCGTACGTGTGTGTATGTGGACCCGTTTGTGTGTTATGCGAAGACGCATGTTTTTCTGTCTATGAATATGTCACAGCGTGAGGGTGAGGGTGGGTATGCGAGCGCGTCTGAGTATGTTTGATATGTCTGTAATTTTGTATGTGGGACGATTCTTAGTTTGTGTAAAGCGCCATGAGTAGTACACCTAGAATGCGCGCTATATAAATATTCTTTATTATTATTATTATTATTATATTAAATTGTAACTCGATCGATTCCTTCCATACACAAAACGTGGTCACTTTATTTGAGGATCTCCAGCACTGAATACCATCATATGACTTTTTTTCAACAGATACACTTAGACCATTCTCTGTTGACCATTGCAGCTAGGGTTATTAACACCCTTGACGGCACGATTTAAGCCCTTGTTGATCAGTATCCAAAAGGGCATTAACAAAAGGCAGCCGGTAAGTGGCCTCAAATAGGGTCATTGGCGAGAGTTATGCCCTTGATTGATCAGTACTCAACCATCTTCCCCCACCCACCAAGGGCATTCACTCTTGCAAAAAGGTGTTGCCCTTTGCAGTGTCCAGTTATGACAGAACGTATCTTGTCCAATTAGGATTAATAAAAGTGTTGAATGTGCTTCACTTGTCTGTTCGAGATATTCTTCATATTTACATCTAGCCATATGCAAATGTCATCAGCATACTGCACTACTTTAACCCTTTCACTACCAAAGTCGCATTTTAGCACCACAGTGATTCAAGACCTAGGGGAAGACGGGGTAAAAAGCGCATGGGCGGGTAAAAGCCCACCCCAATTATCTCATGAAATAAAGAAAATTTCAGTCAAATTTTGCCCATGAGACGAATGCTAGACATTAACGCTCGTCTTGGGCAAAATAAGACTGAAAATTTGCTTCATTTCATGAGATAATGTTACCCGCCCATGCGAATCCCCTATG
The DNA here is from genome assembly GCA_017654935.2 of Phymorhynchus buccinoides. Lineage (NCBI taxonomy): Eukaryota > Metazoa > Mollusca > Gastropoda > Neogastropoda > Raphitomidae > Phymorhynchus > Phymorhynchus buccinoides. The sequence continues at coordinate 1,493,333 of JAGGCT020004139.1, forward strand.
TCATTAAACTGCTTCAAATTGGGGTCTATTATCCAAAGACCCTATTGTCTTAGTTTTCGGAAGTAAGGATAGACCTTAGTTTATATAATGTTACAGAAGAATCCCCAATACTACAGATGGATTTTTTTGAACATTTTTGGCTGAAATATGGCTGGCGGTGAAAGGGTTAACATTCTTGGAAAGCTTCTTCGATAGGGGGTCAGATATTATGATGTTGAATAGAAATGGAGCGATGAAAGATCCTTGAAAAAAACCCATATGTCGATAACTTAGAGACGAATATCTATTTTCAACTCTCGTTTGGATTGTTCTACAAGACAAACTCCTTTCACAATCGAATACATTCTGCCACAGATTCCTGCTCTTTTAAGTTTAAGCAACAGTTGAGCATGTCACACCTGATCATAGGCTCTCTTAATGTTAAAACATTTTACCAACACATTTTGCCTATGAGCAAATTGGCGTTTAATGTTTGTAGACAACTTTACTAAGTGATCTGTTGTGCACCTTCCTGACCTGAAGCCAGCTTGATGGACTGAGATAACATTGTTTTTATTACGTAAGTGAGTCAAACGCGCATTGTTTTTATTACGTAAGTGAGTCAAACGCGCAGTTATTATATTCTCCATTAACTCGCATGTGTTCTTATTTTTTCGTTTCAATATGTAATTGTTTAATTGTTAGCAATTATCTGTATTGCTAAAACAATTCGGGACTTTACTGTTGTTGCACTGCCTTCGGGCATTGCTTCCAGTATCGTTCCCACCATCTTTATATCTACTAATGTCCCATATGTGTCTGTTTCAGACCGGAGGACGTTAAACGGATTTTCGCTCACACTCGCGTGTGTTCGAAGTAAGGGATATTGGTCTATAACTGTTCACGTTGTTTTGGGTTTGCCATTTTTCAGAATTGGAACTATGATTGAATGTTTCCACACTGCTGGTAAGTTACCTTCACTCCAGCATTTTTCCATTATTTTATGAAGATACTGTGCACACTTGTCTGGTGAGTGTCTCAGCATTTCATTTGAAATTTCATCAAGGCCAACACCTGTTCTTTTATTGCCCAATGAAGAAATTCCTTCTTTAGAAGCCGGAGCCTCAGGACTGGGACGGGGAGACGAAGTGTGTGTGTGTGTGTGTATGTGTGTGTGTGTGTGTGTGTGTGTGTGTGTGTGTGTGTGTGTGTGTGTGTGTGTGTGTGTGTGTGTGTGTGTGTGTGTGAGTGCATGGTGACAGTAGATGTTGACTCTGGGGATAAAGAAAGGCATCATCAAGCAACATGTGTGTGTGTGTGTGTGTGTGTGTGTGTGTTACACATTTCTCAAACATTTCGAAATTCTCCTTACAGATCCGCCCCTAGCAAGGGTTAGGAGAGACGTGGGAGAGAAAAGAAAACATTGTGGCCACTGCTTAAAATCACAATCATAGGATTATAATAAATTATGCTTAGTCTTTCCCCCCCAGGCACGACAAATAAGAAAACTCGTGCTACAGTAATAAAACAAATCATTGAAATCTACAAGGGTGCAGAATACCATGGATGCTTACAACGTTCACAGACATGAAATGAAAAGAAACAAACTGCTGACAAACAATTGTATCCCGTTGAAAAACAGAAAAACTCATGCCAGGTTTTTGTATGCACTGTCATACAATTAGGCATAATTAGGCCTGTGTTGTTGAGGATTTCTATCCGTATCGTATCATTAAATCTAGCTTTTAAATTTCACCTTTATCAGATTGACCATAAAATAGCTGGTGCCAGATAGCAAAGTCCACAACAAACACCGTTACTGCTTGGTCAGCATCATTTTTGTAGTTCTCTTTGATATAAAAACCACAGTATGTGGGGGGGGGTTTCAGCAGTCCTCTCTTGCTCTCGTTGGAACGTGGATACCACAGGGGTAAGTTTGATTTAATTTTCTTTTCTTTTTTTCATCCTTTTCTTGTTTTAAATTTTTTATTAATGTTGTTCACTCAGCTGTCTCGTATGTAAGGTCTCTCTCTCTCTCTCTCTCTCTCTCTCTCTCTCTCTCTCTCTCTCTCTCTCTCTCTCTCTCTCTCTCTCTCTCTCTCTCTCTCTCTCTCTCTCTCTCTCTCTCTCTCTCTCTCTGTGAGTAATGACCCTTTCAATGTAGGTCAATAGATCCCTCCCTTCTCTCGCTCTCCTCTCTCCTCCGTAAGCCACCCTGCACCCCCTGCACATCCCTGCGGATTTAATGAGACATATACCCCACGAAAGCCTAGCCCCTAAGCTATCAAAAGCAGGATGTTTACCTTCGATCATCTACACACCTTCGGGTGTGGATGTGTCAAGGGCACAAACTTACGGTACTCCGAAACGATACGCGTCAAGAAGTCCACAACATAAAACTTATTTTTGCGCATGAAAACTGACACAAAAACTACTTATTTTATAATCTTATGCTCTTTTGTACAAATAGTTCCCCCACCTTCTGGAAGTTCTGTGATTGTCACTTCTTCCAATCTGTCGGTCTCTTTGATTCAGCCTTCCTCCTTCACTTACTGTCATCTACTATCTTTCTTCCTTATTGGTCTATTCTCCTGATTTGTTTGCTAGAAGCCCTTATAAAGATTTTCTCCAGCCGAAGACAGACATTGTGGGTGTAACTGTTTCTTAATTAGGCGCTTAAGGCAGTATGACGCATCTGAACTCATAAGACAGGAGGCTGCTTGAGCGATCGACAAAGTAGGGATAGGAGAACAATGCTCTTAATCAACATGCAAAGGAGAGTGACTACAATCACGATTATGGTTTGTATATATTGCTATTTGTATTTATTTGTCAGATAGTACTAACAATTAGATAACAGTATAGTCATGTTAGTGTGTCATGGAAATGTCTCCTAATAACAGAAACACGCAGCTCAGTAATTGTCCTCAGTGACATACAGCTCAATAATGATCCTCTAAAACATATATGTGCACATGCAAAATTGGTTCTAGTCCATACGTGTAGTTGGTAACAAGATAACAGACCCTAATGGAAGCATATGTAAAGCACGATTAAAGTGTAATAAGGCAGAAACAAACCGAAACCATTTGACAGTTTATCTACGTCATACGTTTTGAAGACCACAAGAGTAATGCAAAAAATAACGATATTAATTGACACAAAAATTAATAAACACAAGCGTACAACAGATCAGGCCTTTCTTGTGACATAATTATGCAAGAACCAGTCCAAAATTCCCTCTCGGTTTCCTCTAGCACACTTCTCCCATGTTCATGGTCATTTTAGATAATGCTACCAGAAATTTCTAACAAGCCAAATGATTAAAGTGTTGAGACATACCTCTGAGTCTCAATGTAAGGATAAGGCTACATGCCCTAAGATGCACTGGAATTATGTCCCAGTCAAACGAGCATCTTACAACTATGCATACATTTTGATGGGTGTTCAATATTTGCATTGTGGGATTCACAGCAGGGACAGTTGTACCTTCAATTGTGACACATTGAATGTCCAGTTCATGATGGATGCACGTTGCTCCAAATGCAGAAGTTGTTTCTTCTATATACAAACATCGCCCCAGCACATATGGGTGACAATGTTTCTCTCTGAAGAGATGATAGTGGCAGCACCCAAAGTATCTCCATGGTTGCTCTGCAGAAGGCAGTCTCCAGCACCAGAAGCAAAGTGTAAGAGTACACCAAATATTATATTCTCTGCACTACCAGCTGGATGGTAGTCATGTCAAACAGGACATGTTTGGGCATTATCTACCACTCTCAGGGGAAAGCCTGACAAAGATCTTGTCTCACAGAGTTCAAGATTTGTTCTGCCTTTTACCAGATACACACTGTAAATTTGTGCCTGAGATGTCACTTTCTTCTTCTGATGATTTAGTAACACACTTCACAAATATGCTTCTTTCTAGAATTGTAAAATGTTCTTATCCACAAAACGGTAACAAGATATTTGTTGCTGACTGCAAATATCAAAATGTCTTTTATGTTTGTCACAATACGACTATGGGACGACTTGAAGTAACTACAGCTGTAGTTTCCATGAGTTTGTTAAAATGTGTGTCAGTCAGTGGCATTATTCCTCTACATGGCCTGTGTTTTTCATAATATATAATGCTGTAGGCAAAGTGTCTTCGACCTTATGGGATAAACATCAAGGCTCTCGCGATAGGATAAAAGCAATATCCCATTGCAAAGTCCAATTAACTGATAATGTAGGTTTTGAATATGCGTAGAAAACATATGAAGATGCATGTGCCTTAATCAGAATTGTGGTGTTTGTAAATAGTTAACTTTGTGTGTCCTAAATAGTTATAATATTGGCCTGCTAACATTTTTATGTCCTAGTTCTCGTTTAATTTGAGCACAGGTCAAAGATTTCAAGTCATGGAGTCGAACACTGGATTCGCTACGCTTTCGCTGCTGCTGTTAATCGGTCTATCAAAATGTAAGTCAACCTTCTTTGTTAGGGTCTTATCAGTGTAATAAAGAAACAAATAATGACAACAATAGCTGTACTCATATTCACCTGTTCCTCTGTAATGTACGAAAGCAGTATTCTGAATTTGGTTTACGATTTTCTTTTCTTTCTTTTTTTTCCTTTTTCTTTTAATATGATTGGATTGGATAAATCGCTAAAGCTCCTTGTGAAAAAAGGGAGAGGGTAAGAAATAAAACAAGAATTACTTTGCTTAGCTTACGTAGAGAAAAGCTTATTCGAAGAGTGTCTGGGTGTTGTTTTGGGGGTTGTGTGGTGTTTGTTTCATTTGTGTTTGTTTTTTGGGGTGGGTGGGTTGGTGTTTTAATTGTAATAGATGTTTGCTATTATGATATTCGAATTTTACACGATATTTCATCAGCATTTGTTCATTAAGATTTGATAAATTCTGACAGCTTCTAAAGCAAATCAGAGAGAGAGAGAGAGAGAGAGAGAGAGAGAGAGAGAGAGAGAGAGAGAGAGAGAGAGAGAGAGAGAGAGAGAGAGATATTAAAACAATTTTAATGACTAGGCCTTCTGCCCGTATCATAGGGAGGCTGGGGGAGGGGGTTATAACGACACATAACATTTGTATCGAAAACTAGAAAATAACACAAAAGAGAGAGAGAGAGAGAGAGAGAGAGAGAGAGAGAGAGAGAGAGAGAGAGAGAGAGAGAGAGAGAGAGAGAGAGAGAGAGAGAGAGAGAGAGAGACAGACAGACAGACAGACAGA
>JAGGCT020004139.1:1506038-1525081 GCA_017654935.2 Phymorhynchus buccinoides
TCAGTGTTTGATTGTGATTATGTTGATTGTTGGTGTAATCAATTCAAGTTAACTCCACTCAACAGTTTAAAAAAATCTTTCGAAAAAGGAATGAAAAAGTGTTAACGCCCATGGTGTCAAAGACCCACTACGTCACGTGTCAAAATCACGGTTTTCACTTGTTTTCCCTCTTATAGCTGGCAATAAATCTTAAGAAATCTTCCTAGCATAAGAGGGAATATGACACGTGACGTGGGGGGTCTTTAAAGTGTTAAAACACCACACATAGTAATATAGTTTAAAAGACAGTAGCGTGATTTAACAACCATGCTAAAATACAGGATAGTTTGCTAACATTGTAAATTGTTGATCAATATATTGTTGAGTAACCTCTGTTGCATAAACTAAACAAACGTACCAAATACGTTTCATGAAATAAATATTATTTAGAATATTGGTTGCTTTCGAAGGATGTAGGTTGCAGAACGAACAGAATAATGTTGGGGCCCTGTCATACTATGCTGGGGTCCTGTCAGGGGTGGGAAATTGTGAACATTCACCATTGATGACCACAGCAAGCGCAGTTTACTTACACAGGCGCATTTGACTATAGAGGCAATAAAAACGGGAGTCATTGAATTACACCGGTCTTGGTCAATGTTTAGTTGGCATCAACAAATCACGTCATATCATCTGACTTGAATAAACTATCAGAATCATATTTACAGCGTGTTGCGTTCATTGGAGCTTTTGTTTTCTAACTGCTTTTTTTTCTTTCTTCTCGACTCTTCCTATTTTAGTCTCATTTTGCCCTTTCCCGTTTTGCGCTTTCCCGTGTTCTACCTTGATAAGATAGGTGACCCAGCACCACGAAAGAGACATGAAATGTCAAACTAACCATTCTCAGCAAATTATACATTTGAAAACTTCCAACTATTTTCGTTCTAATGATACAAGAACCATTCTTGTATCTTTTTTCCGTTCCAGAGTTATGAGCATTCAAATTTAGTAGGGTGAGTGTGAGTCATTTTCAGAAAACACAGTCGAAATTCTAGTCTAGCTGAAGAAAACGCATTGATCTACTCATTTTAAAGCACTTATAAGACCATTTAGAGACCATATTAAAGATTTTCCTTTATAAATATGAAAGATAAGATGTTAGAGAACAACAAAATATCCATAACTCAGAATTGACAAAAAATGAGATTTTTTTAGTTTCCAAGCCTGTTATTAAAAACTAGCCCAGCGACTTATTGTCCATTTCGTGGTGCTGGGTCACATATAAGAGATGTTAAAACGATGCTACGTTCTTCGGGAAAGGAAAATCACGGTACAGCTAAGTCTTTTTTGAATGATGATGATACAATTCTGCCAAATCAGGAGGCATTGGCTATTAGTGCTACAGCCAGGGGAAGTAGTCGGTCTTTGGGGACCTTCCCCAACGTCAGCTGTCTTAAAGTCCCCTTGGCCTAGACGGTAGCGATGTACCCTGAACAAGGCATCTCCACTATAAACAAATTCCAGTCCAGCCCTCCCGCAACAGCACCTGCCTTCTCTGCTATTTGGAAGTCATAATCGGACACGATATAGTCGCATACGCCCCCGATAGTGTACACACATGCCTTCTTCTCAGCATACGGCGACCACGGTCGGTTGCATTTGTGTCTCCGCTGTTCGTCTCATGCATACTGTGTTCTTAGTCCGCTGTTCCTCCAAGCTGAGCAGTGGGCTGTCTGTGTTCGTTTGTGTCTGTTTGCCATTTGCGTCTCTCTCTCTTTTGTTGTTGTTGTCTTTTTCCACCAGTACACGAAATTGAAACGCATGCACGCGCACAAACATACACACGCAATAGCAAAAACAAATCCAATAGTACATAACTAAAGCAGCACAATAACCCATTTTCTTGCCGTCAATCCAATGAAGCACTGTGCAAGAGGAAACCAGGACAGAGACATGTCTGCCACTCACTGACATCTTCGAGTTCATGCATGTTTTGTCCGGGCAATCTCTTGTAATTCCCTGCTCGGAATCTTTTACCGAATCTTATTCTGGGCCTGTATTCACGTTGAGATAGCATGAGACTTAGCATGATGCTAACTTAGAAGCTCTTCCAATGTCCTATAGGATTTAATAGGACTTTTGGAAGAGCTTCTAAGTTAGCATGATGCTAAGTCTCATGCTATCTCAACGTGAATACAGGCTCAGGTCTATAACTAGATGAAGTTGACATGTCTTGTTGAGCACCGCGTTGAAGATTAGTTAGTGTAAAGCACAGATAGCATTTGTCTTGCAGTGGTATTCCTTTTGATCAAAGACACAATGACGCATATCCATGGTCATTCGCCAAAGGGAAAACCACCGTAACGGGTCGTTTGTAATAATTATTATTAATAACATTTACATCCTTCCAAAATATTGCAACGTCAGCTTTGACTTCTCACTCTAAATTGAAGATAAATCTGAAGTGTGTTCTGGCTTTGAATCAAGTCATGCTCGTGTGCTTCTAATGGATACAAGGCCCCTGGTGTCTGTTGTAGTTAAATGCTAGAAGGTGCTATCATGCCCTCCTGGTACAACCCGGACAGTACCATCGATCCCCTTTATTCCTTTTAATAAAATCAATACATTAAATGTGCATCACTGTGAGATGGAGTAACTAGAATTAGAATGTACCGACACAGTTAACATTTCCTGCAATTGGACACGGTTTGTTTTTAACGAACAAGATATTCGAATGATGTGTTTTAATATTTTAAGACACACACGCCCACGCACACACAAACAAACACACACACACGCGCGTGCACGCCTGCACACACACACACACACACACAACATACTCGTCCGCCCGCACACCTACACACACACGCGCGCGCACGCACAAAACACACACACACACATACACGCACACGCACGCACACGCACACGCACACACGCACACGCACACGCACACACACACACACACACACACACACACACACACACACACACACACACACACACACACACACACACACACACACACACACACACACACACACACACACACACACACACACAGTATACACATTTTCCCTCGTTCCTGTCAATTCATTATACGAGACAAGCAAACTAAGTTTATATTAAAAAAACGTTTGATGTAAATAAACGCAGATATATCGCGATTCTTATTCTTCGTCCATCACTCAGACAGTATCCTGCCATGCTGCCGTTATGCGCCTAACTAAGAAATACTAAGGCCCAGTACTGGATATATCGTGATAGCATTTTGTAACTTTGATCCGAATGGGAGTCAACTTCAAATACGAATTAAAAAAAAAAAAAATTCGTTTCTTTGTTGTTTCTTTTCGTTTTTTTATCATTTTTTTAATTCGTTATTTTCGGGGTTTTCTTCTTCTTGGTTTTAAGAGTTTCTTTTTCACATTGGTCAACATCCAAAACCAAACAGTCGGGAAAAGCAAAGAAACAGAAGAATGAAAATCGTTTAGTTTGGAAATAACTGCACATTACAGACTATAATATGATTATATCAATCCTACGTATCGATTGTATCTTCAACATTTCACTGAAGAAATGTCGATTTGTTAATTAATACAACTCAAAGGGATTTAAAAAACCCCAGAATAACACAAATAATGTGCGCGCGTATGCACACACACATACACACATGTAAGCGCACGCACGCGCACGCGCACGCACGCACACGCACACACACACACACACACACACACACATACACACACACACACACACACACACACACACACACACACACACACACACACACACACACACACACACACAGAGACACACACACACACACACACATACAGACACACACATACGCGTGCGCGCACGCACGCACGCACACACACACACGTGTGCATGAGTCTCTCTCTCTCTCTCTCTCTCTCTCTCTCTCTCTCTCTCTCTCTCTCTCTCTCTCTCTCTCTCTCTCTCTCTCTCTCTCTCTCTCTCGCAATTACGACATTGTCAATTAAAGTTTCTGAAGCCTCTGAAGCGTGTCTCTCTCAGTGCGTGTGTGAGTATGCGTGTGTGTGTGTGTGTGTGTGTGTGTGTGTGTGTGTGTGTGTGTGTGTGTGTGTGTGTGTGTGTGTGTGTGTGTGTGTGTGTGTGTGTGTGTGTGTGTGTGTGTGTGTGTGTGTGTGTGTGTGTGTGTGTGTGTGTGTGTGTGTGTGTGTGTGTGTGTGTGTGTGTGTGTTGGTACAGACTGTCGTTTGTTAATTAGCACAGGTTCTTAATGCGAAAAGAGCAATACCCGTGCAAGTCGATGATTCAAACTTTTTTCTCCGTTGTTTTAACGTCATCATAGAGAGGAGGGGAGTGAGAGAGAGAGAGAGAGAGAGAGAGAGAGAGAGAGAGAGAGAGAGAGAGAGAGAGAGAGAGAGAGAGAGAGACTAAGGGGGGAGAACAAAGAGATAGATAGGCAGACGTATAAAGTGATATAATATAAACAGGAGGAGGGAACTGCAGCTAAGAAAAGATAACGACCATTCAAATGCTTGCCAATCTCCAGCAGGATCAACTACAAGCTTTCTGCTCTTACCTTTGCTGTCATTTCTGGCTCTGCTCCTACTTACCTGTCTGATCTACTTCATACTTACATTCCATCTCGTCAGCTTCGTTCTTCTTCTGATTCTCGTATTCTACAGCCTCCCTCAATTAAAACGAAAACTTATGGCGAGAGATCCTTTTCTTTTCAGGCCCCAGCTACTTGGAACAAACTCCCTCTGTCTCTCAGACATTCCAACTCCCTGTCAGTTTTCAAAACCAACCTGAAAACCCATCTATTCTCTGAACACTACTGTCCACCATGATCGGATTGTGAGAATGAAAGCGTGTGTGGATGAGGAATGGCATGGGAAAGTTGGGAGACAGAAAGTGTGTGTGTGCATGCGCGCGCTGGTATGTGCTTATGCATGTGTGTGGGGATGTGTGTGTGTGTGTTTGTGTCTGTGTGTATGTATGTATGTACGAACGTAGGTACGTATGTATGTAAGTATGTACTGTATGTATGTGTGCATGCGCGTGTAAATGATATGCTATGTTCGTCAGTGTGTGTGCTTGTGTGCGTGCGGGCATGGGTATTGATGTGATTTGATTAAATGTATTTTTTGTAAAGCGCCATGAGCAGCTAGCCTGGAATGTGCGCTATATAAGTTTTCTTCATTATTATTATTATTATTGCCGCAAGTGAAACTGTAACGTTAGCGTTACTTTGCACTTATTCCAATACATGCTCTTTGTACTCTCTAAAAGCATCAAGCACGGAAATACAAACAGGTATGCAGTTTAGAGTGTTCGTCTCGTAAACACTAAAGAGTAAATTAAACTCTAATCTTTTGTATATCTACTGCTCTTATCAGAAACAATAGAAAAGCGGAAACAAAATGTGATTTGACGAAATGCCTTGACTGGAATCGAGCTTTAAAAATATCTTCAAATCACAGCTGTCATTCCAAACTTGTTTATGCTGACGAACAAATACACACACATATAATACATAGTTGTTCGTTCTTACAACAAACAAACAACTACACAACAAGTGTAAAGTGACGTTATATTATTCACAGGAGACAAAACAAAACTACTGGATATTTCGGCAAATGCGCCTCTATTATCAACATAGACAAACAAGAAAACAGCAAACAGCAAATATAGCAAAAACAAGCAACAAAAGGAGAAGAAAAAACCCAAGATCAAAATAAAAAACAATACTCCCCCTCTATAGTCCAATGCGTAAATGATCATGCGTAAATGTTCGTTCTTGTTATATTATTGTGATCAAACAGCATCAAACACCCGATCAACCGAACAATCGTAATATTGATCCTAAGTTTATACTTCGCCTATAAAAGTTTGTTTTAAGCCAAGCACACTCAGAGATTTGAATACGAGGTGCAGAATCATCTCGTCAAAATGACAACGCATTACAGTTCTCTTCAAAACGAAGCTCCTGCTAACACCATGCGCAATGAATGTGACCTCATCGCCTGGAACACCACCCTACCCTGGGAGAACCCCAATAACCTGATCAGCCTGCAGACCAGAACCATCATCGAAAAGGTCGTCTCCTCCATCATCGTCCCGATCCTCGTTCTCGTTGGCGCCCCTCTCAATGTCATCAACATGGTCGTTTTCTTCAAGCAAAGTTTAAGCGAACGAATCAACCTATGTCTGTTTACTTTAGCCGTGTTGGATTTTCTGTACCTTCTGTTCATCTTCGTGCTATATTCCGATTTCTTCCATAGATCTTTGACTGAGGATTTATACGGGTTGGTTTACGTGTACGTGTTGAACAACAATGTTATTGGTATGAACGGCATAGAGTACGTAGCCGCGTATATATCAGCTATCATATCCACAGAGCGGTGCATATGCGTGCTGTTTCCTTTGCAAGCTCAAAGATGCATCCCGACCAAGGTTATAGGAGCGATAATTATTACTGGTTCATGCGTGATAGGGTCTCTCCGTTACGTTTGCACTGCTATGTACCGCATAACGTGTTTCTACGAAATGCGTACAGGGCGAATTTCAATGCAGACTACGACCAGCGAGTACTACGTTCAGAACAAGGAGTTCATCGATATTCTCAACGGCATATTCTTCGGTTTTTGCATCGCTGTGGGCTGTCCCGTCCTCGTGATCATCACCACCATCATCACGGCCATCACACTGCAGCAAACCATACGGTTCCGACATCAGTCCTCGTCCACCATGTCTGACAAAGAAATCGGGGTGACCAAAATGCTGATCTGGCTTTCCGTGGAATTCTTCGTTCTGAATATCCCTAGACTTTGTCTGCGACTTTTGCCCATGTTTGGCACTCAGTTAAGCATCAGCGGTAACTATTCTAATATGTATTTCGTTTCCATTAGTTTGTCCATCTTGTGCATTTGTCTGTGCGCCACTGTGAACTTTTTCGTGTACTACTTCACTGGATCAAGGTACAGGAAGATGCTGCATGACTGGCTTGGCTGCAGATTTGCAACGAGACTAAATCCTGAACGGAACAAATGTTGATACATAAGGCATGACAGAAAATAGCAGGGTGAAATAGCAGTAAGAAATGTCAATAAAAAGAATGTTATCTGCAGTGTTTATTCATGTGTGTGTGTGTGTGTGTGTGTGTGTGTGTGTGTGTGTGTGTGTGTGTGTGTGTGTGTGTGTGTGTGTGTGTGTGTGTGTACGTGTGTGTGAGTGTGTGTGTGTGTGTGTGTGTGTGGTGGGTGTGTGTGTGTGTGTGTGTGTGTGTGTGTGTGTGTGTGTGTGTGTGTGTGTGAGAGAGAGAGAGAGAGAGAGAGAGAGAGAGAGAGAGAGAAGAGAGAGTGTGTGTGTGTGTGTGTGTGTGTGGTGTGTGGTGTGTGTGTGTGTGTGTGTGGCGTGCGTGTGTAGTGTGCGTGGCGTGTGCGTGTGCGTGCGTGTGTGTTCTTTGAGCTCCTATGAAATCGGAATATGTTGGCTGAAGGCAGCACGAAGAACATGAATCTGGGTACCGATCCACACGTATAGTCCCGTTTCATCCAACATGGCTATTGTGGCCTGGGAACACCGAAGAGGGAGAACAACTGCTGGTGACATTCTTTTTTTCTTCTGTTGTCCACTTTGTTCACCGTAGGGAATCCATGCGATCTTTCAGTGTAAATAGTCCCCCCACCTTCTGGAAATTATGTGCAGACAACTTCCTGTAATCCATCATTCTCTTCAACTCTTCCATTAGGATGTGCTGACTGAATGCAACAAAGAGACCAGTGAAAGCTAAGAGCTGGACACATGCGAACTTCACCATGTGGGGGTCATACTGATATGTAACTGATATGTAAAAGCTTTGATTGTAGTGATGTGTGATATGACAATTTGGTATGTCGTGGTTTAGTTGGATGAGGTGCATAATTATGTGAACCGCACCATTGTAAGTGGATTAGCTGAGGTTTGAAAGGACGATGTTCGTTGTAGTGATTATTTGATGTTGTGCTTTGTTTCATTGATTGATGTAGGCCTATATACGTAATCACAGCAGTTCTTGCCGCAACCCTTCAATGTGACTGGATATTGATCTCTATTTTCTGTTTTTTCGCTTGTTTGTTTTTGTTTTTGTATGTTGTTGTTGTCGTCAAAGGTTTGTTTGTCCGTTTATTGTTTGTTCTTTTTTTACTTTTTCTTTTTTCATTTTTTTGTATTTTTTCGTTTTCCATGTACCTCCAAGGGGCTTAATTTTAAATTTAAAAAACCCACCTTGAAACCTTGAAACCTATTCTGGCCACATGGCCTGGAAACACAGAAGAAGAAGAAGAAGAAGAAGTTCACCAAGGCTTTTCTCTTCCTCTCTGTTCAAAGCAGTGCAATGACCCCATCTCCACTTAGTTCCCCCGAGAATGCTCTTGTTTGTACAGCGTAATACAATACAGGTAGAAAACTGCCCATGTAAAGGAGAGTTGTTTCTCGTAGGGCCACCAGACCCATCATTGAGTCTTTGTGATGTAGGGCTACTTGCAACTATAATTGTTCCACGCGTTTTGGTTTTACGAAATGTGCACAAGCAGAGTTGTATAGCAGACCTCTGCCAGTGTGTATTACATTCAGAACAAATAGTCCTACTAATACTGAGCTGTACACCCTAGATAGATTCATAAATTGTTTTTGGCTCACTCGTGTGAGCCACTCGTGTTTGGCTCGGAAGTGAGTCTATATTATGATAGTTGTTCGGTTGTGTGTGTGTGTGTGTGTGTTGTGTGTTGTGTGTGTGCGTGTGTGGTGTGCGTGCGTGCGCGTGCGTGTGCGTGCATGCGTGCGTGTGTGCGCGCGCGCGTGCGCGTGTGTGTGTGTGTGTGTGTGTGTGTGTGTGTGTGTATGTGTGTGTGTGTGTGCGTGCGTGTGTGTGTATGTGTGTGTGTGTGTGTGTGTGTGTGTGTGTGTGTGTGTGTTTTGGTGAGCGCGCGCGCGGATGTGACCTGTACGTCTGTGTGCATTTGTGTGTGTCATGTCAGTGTGTAGGCCTATGCGTGCGTGCGTGTGTGCGTCCCTGTGTGTGCATTAGTGTGTGTGTACGTATCTGCGCATACATTCGTATGTGTGTGTGTGAGTGAGTGAGCATTGAACATTGAATACTGTGTGAATGCCATAAAACACAACAAAGACTTATAAGCCGCACGGTAAAAACAGGCTACACAAAATGCAAAGTAGTATGACTTTCTGTGGGCTAAAACAAATAATTTGATATTCAAGTTTCCAGATAAAGAAGATACTACACGTCCATCACAACTGAAAGGCTGTCCACCAACTTCCCAGCATGCTTTTGCATTCATGGTTGTGATAATTTTCTAAATGATATTGATTAACAATACCTTTAATTTTGTTCATCATACATTACTTCGGTTTAAATGCAGTCTCCATCTGTTCAATCAATTGTGCAATTATGACGTTAATGTAAGGAGCACGGTATAAGCTTCGAGCTTGTTGTTGCTCTAATTGTCTTTCTGTTTGATCGTTTAAAAATAAATAAAGATTTGCTTAAACATATATAAAATAAGGTCCATCCTTACTTCCCAAAACTAAAATAATAGGGTCTTTGGATAATAGATCCCAATGGTGATGCCTTTTTAGTGACACAAGTGCTAACTTCCTGTGGTGCTAACAATGCGACTTTGGCGGTGAAAGGGTTTCGTCACATGCAGACATGACGTGCTTTACCTTTGCTACCGGCCCAGCAATCAAGCCAATGCCCCCCCCCCCCCTTTTTTTTTACCGTGTCCGAGCTAAATCGCGGTTCTCAATATGAAACAAACACAAAACAAGCGCGGATTCGCAAATCGTTTGTGGCAGCGGTCTATTTTTACCACTCCAATCATTACATACACTGAGTCGCCTCCCCTGGCTTTTCAATAATTTTAAATTTGTAAACCAGAATGTTATCTCTGCACCATTTCGTAACTTTTTATATATTTTGGAAAACACGCAGTTTGTTTTCACACATCTGGGTTGGGGGGGGCGGGGGGGTGGGGGGGGTGGGGGGGGGGGGGGGGGGGTGCCCCTTTCTAATTTTTATCCCAAAGTTTTTCCCCAAATTAAATTTAAGCATCTCAGCATTCAGAAACCACCACATTTACTTTAAGTTGTTAAAAAGTAGGCATTTTTTATAGCTCGTTAGCAGTGACATTTTTGTTGATCTTGGAGTCTTAGTACAGGGAGTTCTCCAACATAACTGCCTATATCTGCCTATCATATTTTCTTTAAGAATATCTGTTTTGATGAGAACTCTCGAAATATTCCGTATCGTGCATCAGTAAACAATCCGCTACATAAGTAAGCTTGCATGAATAAGATAATGCATTTTTGTTTGTTTGCTTTATTTTGTGAGAGAGAAAAACAGAGGTTTAACGCCCTCTGGGCCATTAAACCTATGAGGCATTTAGATTTGTACAGATCTTAACCGAGAAGAAGATTTTAATAAGACTTTTATTTAGTTTTTTTATTGTTTTGTTTTTAACCAATTTATGAATGTTGGTTGGTTGGTTGCAGCCGATCCCCCGAATGTACGCTAAACCCACTGATTTACTTACACAGAATAATTCTTGAATGTTGTTTTTTATCTGTTGTCAGATGTATTTAAATTTATATAATATTCATGTGAGATGCACGCCATTGCCTACCCATTTGGTTTTTGTGTGTGGAAGACAGAAACTAATTGATCAAAGAAACCACAAACACCACTAACTGTGTATACTTTTTGAAGGTAGCTCTGTGCTGTAAAAAGAATAACATAAAAGTAAAAGATTGTGCTGGTTTACTTTTTGTCCCAATGTTTTTAGTGAAAGCTTACTTAAGAGTAACCTCTGTTGTATAAACCAACACGTACCAAATACGTTTCATGAAATAAATATGATTTCAAATATTGGTTGCTTTCGAAGGATGTAGGTTGCATGTTTGTTCGCAGAATGAACAGACTAATGTTGGGACCCTGTCATAACTATGCTGGGGTCCTGTCAGGGGTGGGAAATTGTGAACATTTCACGAGGCGCGATTGATGACCACAACAGGCGCAGTTTACACAGTCGCAATTGAGTATAGAGGCAAGACAAATGGGCGTCCTTGAATTACACCGGTCTCGGTCAATGTTTAGTTGGCATCAACAAATCACGTCATATCATCTGACTTGAATAAACTATCAGAATCATATTTACAGCGTGTTGCGTTCATTGGAGCTTTTGTTTTCTAACTGCTTTTTTTTCTTTCTTCTCGACTCTTCCTTTTTTAGTCTCATTTTGCCCGTTCCCGTGTTCTACCTTGATAATCCTTGAAGATAGGTGAGTCCAGCACCACGAAAGAGACATGAAATGTCAAACTAACCATTCTGAGGCAAATTATACATTTGAAAACTTCAGACAATTCCTTTTCTAACGATACAAGAACCATTCATGTGTCTTTGTTTCAGTTCCAGAGTTATGAGGCATTCAAAGTTAGTAGGATGAGCGTCGGCCATTTTCGAGAAAACACAGTCTAAAATCTAGCCTAGCTGAAGAAAACGCATTGACCTAATAATTTTAAAACACTTATAAGACCATATAGAGACCATATTAAAGATTATCCTTTACGGATATGAAAGATAAGATTTCAGAGAGCACGAAAATACCGATAACACAGAATTGACAAAAAATTAGATTTTTGATTTCCAAGCCTGTTGTTAAGAACACTAGCCCAACGACTTAATGTTCTTTTCGTGGTGCTAGGTCACATATAAGAGATGTTAAAACGATGCTACTTTCTTACGGGAAAGGAAAGTCACGACACAGCTTAGTCTTTTACTAATGGTGATGCCTGACAAATCAGGAGGCATCGACATTGGCTATCGCTGCTTCTACAGCCAGAGGAAGTAGTTTGGTCTTTGGGGACCTTCCCCAACGTCAGCTGTCTTAAAGTCCCCTTGGCCTAGACGGTAGCGATGTACCCTGAACAAGGCATCTCCGCTATAAACAAATTCCAGTCCAACATCCCGCAACAGCCCTGCCTTCCTCTGTTATTTTGGAAGTCTCATCGGACACGATATAGTATCATAGTCCACCCGACAGTGTTACACATACCCTTCTTCTCGAGCATTGGCGAACACGTCGGTTGCATTGAATGTTCTGCGCTGTTCATCACAACATACTGTCTTATTAGCCCTCTACCTCCAGCTGAGCAGTGGGCTGTCTGTGTTCGTTTTGTTCTGTTTGTCGTTTGCGTGTCTCTCTTTTTTGTGTCTTTTTTTTTCCTTCCTGTACACGATTGGAACGCATGCACGCACACAAATATACACACGCAATAGAAACCAAAACTGCAATGGTACATCACTGTCAGCGAAGGGGTTACACGTTTATAGGCTTATCAAAACGCAAAATAGGCATTTCAAAATTATCAACCCAGCAGGAAGCGTCTCGTGGTACATATGTGACCCAAGCACCACGAAAGGGATATTAAGTGTCAAAGTTCTGAGAAAAGTAACGTTGCAAACTTTTCTAATGATCGAAAAACCATTCTTTTGCATCTATTTGCCGCTCCCGAGTTATGAGCATTTTAACGTTAGTAGGGTCAGCGTCGCCATTTTGAGAAAACACAATCTAGTCTAGCCTTGCTGAAGAAATGCATCGACCTATTGTTTTAAAAAAAAGCTTAAGAGACCATTTATCGAGCATATCAACATATTATCCTTTATAAATATGAAATTATGCTGCTATAGAACACGAAAATACCGATAGGGAATACGGGGTAAAAGCGCATGGGCGGTAAGAACCCACCCCAATTTCTCATGAAATGAAGCAAATTTTCAGTCTCATTTTGCCCATGAGACGAGCGTTTAATGTCTAGCAATTCGCTCATGGGCAAATTTGACTGACATTTCTTTATTTCATGAGATAATTGGAGGGGGCTTCTTACCGCCCATGCGCTTTTTCACCCGTCTTCCCTCTAAATCAAATTAACACCAAAAAAAAAAAAGATTTTTGACTTTGCTAGCCAGTTGTGAGAACTACCCCGACTGAATGTCCCTTTCGTTTGCTGGTCACACATGATAGATAGTCTAGTTGCTAAATGATTAGTAATCTCGTCTGTTTAAAACTGGCTTGTTCTGGAAGACTTGCGATGTCATATTGTGCCGCTTGGCTGTTATAGAATCGTCTGCTGATCGACCCAATCAGTCACAGGCCGAGGCTTCCACTTCCCTACCACTGGGATGTTATGGTGATGAACCCGTAATGTTCAGGATGAACATTTGTATAGCACTCTCAGACCACTCGCTCTCGCACGACAGTGACTTCAGCTCGCACACCGCGCGCGCGTTGCACGGTACACACACACACACGACACACGCACACGCACACACACACACCACAGCCACACACACGACGACACACCACACACACTACATCATACAATGGGTACCGATCCACACGTATAGTCCCGTTTCATCAACATGGCTCTTGTGGACTGGGAAGCACCGAAGAGGGAGACAAATGCTGGTGACATTCTTTTTTCTTCTTTGTCCACTTTGTTCCCGTAGGGAAATCCATGCGCTCTTTTAGTGTAAATAGTCCCCCCACCTTCTGGAAGTTATTGCAGACACTTCCGTCTCCATCATTCTCTTCAACTCTTCCATTAGGATGTGCTGACTGAATGCAACAAGAGACCAGTGAAAGCTAAGAGCTGGACACATGCCGAACTTCACCATGTGGGGGTCATACTGTATGTACTGTATTAACAGCTTTTGATGTAGTGATGTGGATATGACAAATTTGGTATGTCGTGGTTTAGTTGGATGAAAGGTGCATAATTATGTAACCGCCCATTTAAGTGGATTAGCTGAGTTTGAAAGGACGATGTTCGTTTGTAGTGAGTTATTTGATGTTTGCTTGTTTCATTGATTCATGGAGCCTATATACGTAATCACAGCAGTTCCTTGCCGCAACCCTTCAATGTGACTGATATTTGATCTCTCATTTTCTGTTTTTTTCGTTTGTTTTGTTTTTGGTTTTGTATGTTGTTTGTTTGTCGTCAAAGGTTTGTTTTGTCCGTTTATTGTTGTTCTTTTTTTTACTTTTTCTTTTCATTTTTTGGTTTTTTCGTTTTCCATGTACCTCCAAGGGCTTGATTTAAATTTAAAAAACTCACCTTAACCTTGAAACCTATTCGGCCACATGGCCTGAGACCCAGAAGAAGGAGAGGAAAGAAGAAGTTCACCAAGGCTTTTCTCTTCCTCTCTGTTTAAAGCTTGCAATGACCCCATCCCACTTAGTTCCACCCGAGAATGCTCTTGTTTGTACAGCGTATACAATACAGGTATAAAACTGCCCATTTAAAGGACTTTTGTTTCTCGTAGGCCACAACCCATCATTGAGTCTTTGTGAATGTAGGGCTACTTGCAACTATATTGTTTCACGCGTTTTGGGTTTACAAATGTGGCACAAGCAGAGTTGTATAGCTAGGACCTCTGCAGTGTGTATACATTCAGAACAATAGTCCCTACTAAATACTGAGCTGTACACCCTAGATAGATTCATAAATTGTTTTTGGCTCCTCGTGTGAGCCACTCGTGTTTGGCTCCGAAGTGAGGTCTATATTATGATAGTTGTTTCGGTTGTGTGTGTGTGTGTTTGTGTGTGTGTGTTGTGTGTGTGTGCGTGCCGTGCGCGTGCGTGTGGCGTGCATGCGTGCGTGTGCGCGGGGCACGGGGGGGGGGAGGGCGCGCGCGCGCGCGTGTGTGTGTGTGGTGTTTGTGTGTGTGTGTATGTTGTGTGTGTGTGCGTGCGTTGGTGTATTGTGTGTGTGGTGTGTGTGTGTGTGGTGTGTGTGTTGTGTGAGCGCGCGCGCGGATGTGACATGTACGTCCTGTGTGCATTTGTGTTGTGTCATGTCAGTGTGTAGACCTATGCGTGCGTGAGTGTGTGCGTCCCTGTGTTTGCATAGTGTTGTGTACGTATCTGCGCATACATTCGTATGTGTGTGTGTGAGGGAGTGAGGCATTGACTTGAATACTGGTGTGAATGCCATAAAACACAACAAAGACTTTTAAGCCGCACGGTAAAAACATGCTAATACAAAATGCAAAGTAGTATGACTTTCTGTGGGACTAAATCAAATAATTTGATATTTTCAAGTTTCCAGATAAAGAAGATACTACACGTCCATCACAACTGAAGGCTGTCCACCAACTTCCCGCATGCTTTTTGCATTCATGGTTGTGATAATTTTCTAAATGATATTGATTAGCAATTACCATTTAATTTTGTTATCATTATTTACTCGGTTTAAATGCAGTCTCCATCTGTTCCAATCATTTGGCAATTTCATGACGTTAATTAAGGAGCACGGTATACACTCGAGGTTGTTGTTTTGCTCTATTGTCTTTCTGTTTGATCGTTTTAAAATACAGAAGATTTGCTTAACCATATATAAAATCAAGGTCCATCTTACTTCCCAAAACTAAAATAATAGGGTCTTTGGATAATAGATCCCAATGTGATCCTTTTTAGTGACATAAGTGTTAACTCACTGTGGTGCTAAAATGCGACTTTGTCGGTGGAAGGGTAAGTCCATGCAGAACCCCCCCCCCCCCCATTGGGAAAAAACTTGCTTACCTTTTGCTACCGGACCCCATTTCAATCAATCAATGCTTACCGTGTCCGAGCTAAATCGCGGTTCTCAAATGAAACAAACACAAACAAGCGCGATTTCGCATCGTTTGTGCGCGGTCTATTTTTACGCACTCCAATCATTACATACACTGAGTCCGCCTCCCCTGGCTTTTCATAAATTTTAATTTGTAAACCATAATGTTTATGTTGCACATTTCGTAACTTTTTCTATCTTTTGGAAACATGTGTTTTGTTTTCACACATACTGGGTTGGGGGGGGGGGGGGGGGGGTGTCTTTCTATTTTTATCCCAAAGTATTTCCCCCAATTAAATTTAAGCATCTCAGTCATTCAAAACCACCACATTTACTTTAAGTGTTAAAAAGTAGGCGTTTTTATAGCTCGTTAGCAGTGGCATTTTTTGTTGATCTTGAGTCTTAGTACAGGGAGTTTTCTCCAACATAACTGCCTATATCTGCTATCATAATTTTCTTTAAGATATCTGTTTTGGATGAGAACTCTCGAAATATTCCTTATCGTGCATCATAAAACATCCGCTACATAAGTAGCTTCATGAATAGATAATGCATTTTTGTTTGTTTGCTTTATTTTGTGAGAGAGAGAAAAACAGAGGTTTAATTAACGCCCTCTGGCCATTAACTATGAGGCATTTAGATTTGTACAGATCTTAACCGAGAAGAATATTTTTATAAGACTTTTATTTCAGTTTTTTATTGTTTTTTTTTAACCTATTATGATGTTGGTTGGTTGGTTGGCGCCGATTCCCCCGAAAGGTAACGCTAAACCCACTGATTTACTTACACGAATAATTCTTGAATGTTGTTTTTTTTATCTGTTGTCAGATGTATTTAAATTTATATATTTCATGTGAGATGCACGCATTGCTCACCCTTTGGTTTTTGTGTGTGGAAGACAAAACTAATTGATCAAGAAACCGCAAACACACTACCTGTGTATACTTTTTGTATAAACCAACACGTACCAAATACGTTTCATGAAATAAATATGATTTCAAATATGGTTGCTTTCGAAGGATGATAGGTGCAGTTTGTTCGCAGAAATGAACAGACTAATGTTGGACCCGTCATACTATGCTGGGTCCTGTCAGGGATGGGAAATTGTGAACATTTCACGAGGCGCGATTGCATGACCACAACAGGCGCAGTTTACACAGTTCGCAATTAGCCCGAGAG
The DNA here is from genome assembly GCA_017654935.2 of Phymorhynchus buccinoides. Lineage (NCBI taxonomy): Eukaryota > Metazoa > Mollusca > Gastropoda > Neogastropoda > Raphitomidae > Phymorhynchus > Phymorhynchus buccinoides. The sequence continues at coordinate 1,522,854 of JAGGCT020004139.1, forward strand.
GCAAGACAAATTGGGCGGTCCTTGCAATACACCGGTCTCGCGTCAAGTTAGTTGGCATCACAAACACGTCATATCATCTGACTGAAATAAACGTTCAGAATATGTTTTACAGCGTGTTGCGTGCATTGGAGCTTTTGTTTTTCTACCTGCTTTTTTGTCTTCTTGCTCCGACTCTTACCTATTTTTAGTAGTGTCATTTGTTGCCGTTACACGTTTTGCGCTCTTTCCCGTGTTCTACCTTGAAATAGATATGTGAGCCAGCACCACGAAAGAGACATGACATATGTCAAACTAACCATTCATGAGCAAATTATACTTTGAAAAACTTCCAACTATTTGCGTTCTAATGATACAAGAACCATTCTTGTATCTTTTCCGTCCCAGAGTTATGAGCATTCAAAATTTCAGTATGGAGATGATGAGTCATTTCAGAAAACCACAGTCGAAATTCTGTCTAGCTGAAGAAAACGCATTGATCTACTAATTTTACAGCACTATAGACCATTTAGAGACCATATTAAAAGAGGTTCCTTAATATACATATGAAAGATAAGAGTTAGAGAACAACAAAATATCGACTAATTCAGAATTGACAAAAAATAAGATTTTCGAGAGTTTCCAGCCTGCTATTACAAAACATAGCCCCAGAGATCGTAATGTCATGTCGTTGGGCTGGGCACATATAAGAGATGTTAAACGATGCTACGTTTCTTACGGGAACAAAGAAAAGTCACGACACCCAGCTTAGTCTTTTTTTCTAATGGTGATGGCTGACAATCAGATGCATCGCATTGCTATCGCTTGCTACAGCCAGGGAAGTAAGTAGTCGGTCTTTGGGGACCTTCCCCAACGTCAGCTGTCTTAAAGTCCCTTTGCCTAGAGGTAGCGATGTACCCTGAACAGGATCTCCACTATAAACAAATTCCAGTCCATATCCATCCGCAACAGCACTGCCTTCTCTGCTATTTTGGAAGTCATTTAATCGGACACTGAATTAGTAGCATAGTCACCCGACAGTGTACAAAACGCCTTCTTGTCCAGGGCATATGGCGAACACGGTCGGTTGCTTGAATGCTGCGCTGTTTTCATCAAAATACGGTCTTATTAGCCCGCTACCTCCAAGCTGAGCAGTGGGCTGTCTGTGTTCGTTTGTGTCTGTTTGTCGTTTTGAGGTCTCTCTTTTTTGTGTCTTTTTTTCCATTCCAGTACACGAAATGAAACGCATGCACGCACACAAATATAACACACGCAATCAGCACACCAAAAACTGCAATGGCACATCACTGTCAGCGAAGGGGTTAACGTTTATAGCCTTATCAAAACGCAAAATAGGATTTCAAATTATCAACCAGCAGGAAGCGTATCGTGTACATATGTGACCCAAGCACCACGACACAGGGGATATTAAGTTGGTCAAAGTCTGAGAAAAGTATACGTTGCAAACTTTTCTAATGATCGAAAAACCATTCTTGCATCTATTTCCGCTCCCGAGTTATGAGCATTAACCGTTAGTAGGGTCAGCGTCTCCGCCATTTTGAGGAAAACACAATCTAAAGTATAGCTTGCTGAGAAAAATGCATCGACCTATCGTTTTTAAAAAGCTTAAGATGACATTTATAGACATATCAAAATATTATCTTTATAAATATGAAATTTATGCTGCTATGAACACGAAAATCACTCATAGGGAAAGACGGGGTAAAAAGCGCATGGGAGGGTAAGAAGCCACCCCAATTTATCTCATGAACTGAAGCAAATTTCAGTTATTTTGCCCCATGAGACGAGCGAGTTAATGTCTAGCATTCTCTCGATGGGGCAAATTTGACTGAAATTGTCTTTATTTCATGACGATAATTGGAGTGGGCTTTCTTACCTCGCCACCATCGCTTTTACCCGTCTTCCCCTTAACTCAAAATAACTACCAAAAAAAGATTTTTGACTTTGCGAGCCAGTGTTGAGAAACTATCCCAGCGACCTGAATGTCCCTTTCGGTGTGCTGAGTCACATATGATATGATAGTTCTAGTGGCTAATGGATAGTATCTCGTCTGTTAAAAACTGGCTTGTTCCTGGAAGACTTGCTATGCAATATGGTGCCGATTGGACTGTTATAGAATCGTTTATGATCGATACATCAGGCACAGCGAGGCTCCCACTCACTACACTGAGATGTTTATGGTGATGAACCGTTAATGGTCAAGATTAAATATTGTGGATAGCACTCGCTCG